>VZUI01090606.1:0-94975 GCA_013401135.1 Cettia cetti
TTATATTTATATTTATATTTATATTTATATTTATATTTATATTTATATTTATATTTATATTTATATTTATATTTATGTATATATATATAGTGGGAAATAGATTATGTGCTTAACTAAAGCCTGGAAGAAATGTAATTGTAAGTTGGATTAGTACTATGTATGTATTGCAACTGCAATGGCGTAAAAAAAGTATTTTCTTGTTGTCCATTGTGAAATTTCAAAGTTACTGTCCAAAATAGCTAAATTAGGCTCAAGATTCAATCCTACAGGCACACTTCAGTACAACACCTCAGGTAGTGTGACCCGAGGCTGTTAATGCCCCATCACAGTTGCTTTCATCAGCAGGTGAATCATCTACCATGTGATTACAACCATAAGAATTTTTCACCACAGGTTTCTCTGAGAGTGTTAAAGGGAACAGAAACACAGATTCAAGTCACAAACAAAATTCCACCAAATTTGGTGTTTGGCAGCCCCCCCTCACTTTTTCTGGTTTTGGTCACTGGCATGAATTTTACTAACACAACATTGCCACGGTATAGCGGTGATTCTGCCAGACACAAAATGATGCAAGAAGCTAATGCATCACATTTGGTGAGTTCATTTTAATCTTCCATCCTTTATACAATCCTAGAATCCTATCAGACCTGTTTGCATATAGCCAAACATGCCACTTGTAGAAAATCTGTGAAATTTGGAGCAGAAAGGTTGGTCTTAGTCCTAAGAAGTAACTGAGTGAAAAATCCTTTTTATTTAGGCAAATAGACTCCAAAATGATGTTTGTATTTTGCTATCATTACTATAAATACTTTGTCTTTTTTAGGAAAGCTTTTCCTGGATGTTATTCTGAGAGGATCAGTCACAGAGCTTTTGACCTTTTACTGTACACTACTCCATTAACATCCTGTGGAGAAATTCTCCTTATATATGTAATTGATGCATTTTATGAGACACAAATCAAAATAGATAGCCAAAAAAATGATAGTATTGAGCTCAGGAAGAGCTGCCTGCCTGAGTACTTTGTTGGCATATTGCCTATAGTTGATAGTGTCAACTCAACATATGGCCCTTCAAATGCACTGATGAATCCTCTTATGGGAATAAAGTCAGACTTGTCTGTGAAATGTTTAAAGTTTCAAAGTCCAACAAATAAAGCAAGTTGTAGCTCTAGCAAGGAGAAGACCTCACAGGCTCATATGCCAACAGTGTCGATTTCCATCACTAATATTTTTTAATAATTTCCACGGGCCAGTGTGAACAGCCTTGCACACGACCAGAGGAATTGTTAAAATTGTTGCTACTTGAGCAACTATGTGACCAGCTGATTTAGTTGGACAAGTACTGAACTTCAAAAAAAGACAGTTGTTAAGCTTGTTCTGAAGCCATAGACGTATCCTCAAATTAGGGAGAACTTGAAACAGTGTAGAAAAGAAAGGATGGCAGAATTATGCAATTAAAATTCTCATCTAACCTCCTGAACAAGATCCAACAACCACAGAGTGTCTGAAATTATATATTCAGTGTTCATGTGTGGAGTGATAGAGTAAAAGAATTTGTACTAGTTTGGCTTTTCACATAGACATGCAAAACAAACA
The DNA here is from genome assembly GCA_013401135.1 of Cettia cetti. Classification (NCBI taxonomy): domain Eukaryota; kingdom Metazoa; phylum Chordata; class Aves; order Passeriformes; family Sylviidae; genus Cettia; species Cettia cetti. Next base: position 1,596 of record VZUI01090606.1, read on the forward strand.
CAATCTCCATGCCAAGAAGTACAAGGGTACATGGCAAAGGACTGGGAACAGAAAGGCAGCCCTACTGCCTGCTCATCTGAATGAGGTAAAGTGATGGGCACATAACCCAAAGGGCATATAAACGACTGAAACAATGACCCTCTTAAATAACTGCCCTTTTTAGTGTTGCTATTGTTAAAATGAAACAAACACTGCTGCTGCTGCAAAAGATTTTTCTTTTCCAGCATTTTTTGCCACTGTTTCTAGTGGCCCTCTCAGGCAATGAATAAAACTTCAAGAAGGGCAGTCTGGTGCACAAATGCTCTCATTATCTTAGAGGGGTCAGTGGTCAAAGGTGAAAAAAATTCATAGAGTAGTTATGATTAAAGGTAGGTTTTTATACGCTTTTGATAAAGACTTGTAAAATGGCCAAAAGAGATCCTGCAATTTTAATGTTAAGTGGCTTTTGTATTGGAAAAATGCCCAAGGCCCATGTCTAGCAGGGTCACTTACAAATGACTGATGGGAGATCAATACAGACAGAGTGGGGATGCAGCTTTGTCACTGGGAGATGTAGTTAGTATGTGATTAGCCTTAAGTAGCATTGACGTGGGATTAGATGGGCAGTAAAGTGCTTAGTATCCAGTGAGCATGATAGCTGTTTGTACACAAAAGTTAATGAAAGAGGAAAACCACATTATCATTAAACACTCAGAGGGGCTTCCCACACCCATTTGGGGATTTTAGGAGCAGATCAGTCTGACAATGAGCTGTTTAGAGCCGCCAGTCCCAACAGCATTAACTCTGAATTTGGTTTTCTTCTATGAGGAGCAATCCCGCAGGACTTGGTAAACCACCTAGTTATGTTCTGTGTGCAACCTGATTATAGGGGAACAAGTAGGCCACTTTGCCTTTCTGAGAGACAGAAAATCCTCCAAAGTAAGCACAAATTGAAACTTAAGAGTGGAGAGAGGAAACAAGAAGATACTTTGAGGAAGGTAAGGTCCTCTGGCACTGATAATATATTATACTAAATCTCCTCTGTTCCTTAGTATGGGGATCATTATGCTCAATCAGATCCAGAATATCCCACTAGGCATTTCACTTTTATTTCCTTTGTTCAGATGTGTCACTGGTAAACAGAGTTTTTAAAATGCATTTGATTGCATTTGGGATAAAGCCTTTTTACCCAGGGATGTGGTAGAGTTCCTATGATTGGAAGTTTCCAAGATGCAATTGGACAGGGTACTAGATGATCTCCTCCATTCTCTTTCTCATGAAAGTTTGGACCAGACAATCTTATGAGCTTCCCTTTGACCTGAGTTGTTCTATATTTCTGTGATGTTACTAAGAAATAAGACCTTCTTAATTCACACATTCACATATATGCACGCTCTTCATTTTCAAAAAACAGATTTAGTGGAGGACCCATAGTTATTAACAAGTGCATGTTAGATTTGCCTCAATTTGTCTTTCTGGAGGGTTTTGGGTTTCCTTTTTTCTGCAGGATCTTCTGTATTGTACCTCTGTTGAACAGAAAAATAATTTAAATAACATGCAAATCCCACTCAATATCAAGTTATAGACTCCATCATTTGTTGCTCAGAAAAAGAGACAATCACACTACTGAAGAAAGTGACTATGAAATGACTAACAAGAATTTAGTCTTTTCAAGTGTTCTGATTAATAATTAATCCTTTTTTTCCCTACATGGAAAAGAATTAATCGCTCTCTGAAAAAGCATCATCTATGCTATCTTCTTTGACCTCCTATCCCACTATTCAGAGTATTAAAAGGTTTTCCTCAATGTTTGTCAGGTGGTATAAACTGAAATTATTTCACGGCTAACCTGATATTTCCAGGGCCATGGTAAAGGCAGAAATCTGTGGCCAGGGGTCATCACACGCCTTTCTAATGGACCCTCAGTACACGGTTAATTACAGGGAGAGTTTGGGTATCCTGTTGTCAAAAGCCACTGCAGCGCAGCACCAGTAGGACAAGCTCCTCGCTCAGCATCTCTGCTGCATTCAAACCTGAACCCCTTCAGGACTCCCACTAGAAGTAGAAATGACCCAGAAGAGACCAGAAGGCTTAATGTTGGACAGTGCACATGTAAAATTTGGGGGCTTTATAGCAACATCCATCTAAAACCATTACACCCTTTATTAGCAAACGATAGTGCACACATCATCAGCTAATTAAAATTGGGCCAAACTACTAATGGAGCCGCAACCTAGGTCATTGATTCCCAAAGTATTTTTTCTTTTACTAAGCTGAAAGAGAAGCTCTGTAGCTCAAATAAGGCAAAATTCCTGCTATGCTTAGTACATCTTTTTTAACTGCCTGAACTCAGTGTTGACAAAAATGCTTCTGATGGCGTTGAACTGTGTTAGTAGCTCAGGCATTGCAGCCATGGTTATTTCTTGCTTGTTTGATTGCTCCTAAGTGAAATGTAAAAAACATTATTTATTAATATTTACAAGAAGGAGACATAGTTTGTTCTGTGAAGAATCTATGTAAGCATACTCAGAAGACTAAACAAACTATTTTTCAAATTACTTCATACAATTTATCAAACTGAATAGTTTGCCCAGGCAAGATTTGGCCACTTGTCAGAAGAAGCATGGTTGCCCAGTCATTTTCCAATAGGAGCAATAACATATTGGTGTCCTTTGGAGTGTTTTGTTAAATGTACAGTCAGCTAACACTCAGGGGTAAATATACAGCCCACAGCTGAGGCCTTCAACTCGACATTTCCAGGTTCACAAGTCCCAGACCTGTCACACATTTCCTTTTTGACCCTGGACAAGATATTTAATCTCCCAGTCCCCCATCTGTATAACAGCTAATATATTACTTGCCTTTATTGCTATAGATTGCAGAACAAGAACAGTGTCCAATTACAAATATGTTCAGCGCTGGATGCGATGGAGATGTGTTGATAGTTGAGACCTCAGAAAGCTGCTCTGACAAAAAGCAATCAGAAATTAAAAATCATGATTTTGTCGTGTAGTTTCCTGACAGTGTTTCTGTAGTCTACTTACCCAGATTCCCCCTACATATGAAATTTCCTAGTCCTTGCAAGTATACAAGGACAGGTGAAGCTCGATCCAAAGTCTGTTTCCTTCTCCAGAGATCTCTGGATGTATTCAAAAAACCATGCCAATATGGCTGCCCAGAAATTCACAGCCTTTGGAACAGTCCTGAATATTTATACCTTTGACACAACGAAGGAGAATTATCAATTTGGTCCTCAACTTTCATGGAAAGTGTTTAATTTGTTTGCATGGTCATATATTTATCCCACCGACTTTGTCTCCTAGAAATACAATGCCTTCCAGTGAGTTGTTTCTCATGACCTGAAAAGCTAAGCGATGTCTAATATTGATCAGTGGTTCATACATTAATGGAAATAGCTAAATTGAAAAAGATCCTCTTTATACACTGTGGCAAATTGTATCTGTTTGACTGGAGAGGGCAACCTTTTATTGAACTGCATAGTGGTTTGCTTTCAGTTGAGTTTATTCCTTTCTACAAAGGATTTTCCCCTTTCTGAATTGTTCCACAAAATAAGTGGGGTTTTCTCTGTTTTCTGCATGTCTGTCTTAACAGTGACTCTCAATTTACCTTCAATCATTCCTGTAATGTAGGAAAAGCCAGTTTAAAGTACAGTGCAAGAGGGGACTAACTTATTACTACCAACAATGGGCTGGATTTTTACTATACTTTTTTTTAGCATTTTGCAGGGATGAGGAAACAGCAGGTTTATCTATACCTCTTTTTATCAGGTGATACCCACTTCTGAGGTAGTGCTGCCTTCCTCAGGCCTGGGAGTTGTTGCTTTCTGCTGTGCCATAATTATCCCTCCTCTGGAAGAACAGAACAAGTTTGAAAATTTTGCACTAGAGTCTCAGCTGCTTTTTTCCCAAGTCCACAAGTCTATTATCTGTGTTTCACTATTTTATTTTAGCATGGCTGTATCAGTTATGTCCTTGCTCCACCTCCTTCCACTATGCTGTTGTGGTTTAACCCCAGCCATCAGCTCAGCACCACAAAACCACTGTCACTCCTCACAGTGTGACAAGGGAGAGAACCAGGAGGGTAAAACTAAGAAAGCTCATGGGTTGAGATAAAGACAGCTTAATAGGTAAAGCAAAAGCCGCAGGCACAAGCAAAGCAAACCAAGAAATTCATATACCACTTCCCATGGGCAGGGAGATGTTCAACCATCCCCAGGAAAGCTGCACTCCATCATGTCACAGTGACTTGGGAATGCAAATGCCGTCTATTCAAATGCCCCTGCTTCCTTCTTCTTCCCCCCATATTCATATACTCAACATGATGTCATATGGTGTGATGAGTAAGTTCAGATGTCCTGGCTGTGTCCCTTCCCAAGACGTTGTGCACCCCCAGCCCACTCACAAGTGAGGTGGTTTGAGGAGAAGAAAAGGTCTTAACACTGTTAGGTCTGGTCAGCAGTAATGAAAGCATCCCTGTGATTATCAGTACTGTTTCCAGCAGAAATCCAAAGTCCATAGTAGCTACTGTGAAGAAGATTAACTCCATCCCAGTCAAAGATAACACATACACTAACCAGCTGGTTAAGCTGGTTGACAGGAGGACAAAAAGCAAGCCTTATGGGACAGGGCAAAGGATAGCCTTTATTTAGGCTGCATGAAAGAGCCAGGTGAGCCCAACATTACACAATAGACATAGGGTATTTTTCAGTTTAACAGCTTTTCTTATGAAGAGACAGAACAAATGGAGTTTGTGCAAATCAAGCTTAAGGTGAGCTAATGGAGCACTTTTGTTTCTCAGGAAATGAGTGCACTCTGCTTGGCATCAGTCATTGCCTCCTGATCCCATCTTTGAAAGATCCCAACATTTTATATTTATTTACCAACACAAATTACATTGGCAGCCAGTCACTTCAAGCAATCTGCCTGGTCTGGTACAGCCAAGCATACAGGGTTTTAACAAAGAAAAATAAAAGATCTGTTCTCCTTATTCTGAGAGAGACAAATATAACCTACTCCAGGCTCTTGGTCAGCCAGCTGGCAACAAATTGCATCACACTTTAAATAACACCCAACTCCTTCTTTAATTAATACTTTCAACGTGACTAACTATTACAGAAGACAACTATTGGCAGTGCAGTGTCTTTACTTTAGCTAGACTGACTCTCTTTCTATCTCATACACATTTTTTGACACAGCACTGAAATGTGATGACCTCAAATGAAGACATATCTTGGCTGTGGTCAAGCTGAGTTTTCTTCATTTTGTTTTGATTATAAATAAAAGAAGAAGCAGAACAAAGGTCCTATTGTGGATTGGGGCAAAAATAAAGCAGCACAAGCAAGTAGAAAGATGTTCTTTGTTCTATAAGGCCTCTCATTTCCATAAATTTTTCATTTGCTGTATTTGGTGAATTCCCATTAACGCTGATTTTCTCTGTCCGACACAGAATTACCGCCTAGTCATCCTACAGAATAAATAAGTAGGAAAGAATCATCACAGTTCATAACAGAGGGGCATTTAAGAAAACTGCTAATTGTAGATTTCCAAGAAGATGAGATTTGTGAAAAAAGAAAGAGTGTCCTAGGGGCAGCATGGCGCAAGAGGTGAAATTTAAGTACACATCAAGCAAGTTATTTAAAATGCTAGGTTTCAATTTCCTATTAGTAAAAGTGTTATTGTTATGTACCAAGTGAATGCTATGAGGGTTGGTCAAGGAGTCAGCTTCTTGCCTTTGCACTTCTTGAGTGGCCCTGTGGACACTGGGAGAACTTTTTACCTGCAACAGAAAGATTTGACTCAAGGCACATATAGTGGCTCAAATCCACGGAGCACTAAGTTTCATGCAGATCAAAGTGACATCCACTTCTTAGCATGAGATGTGAGGTTTGTTGTACCTTGTCAAGCAAGACTCATCTCACAGTCACATCTCATTACTCCCACAGCCTCTTTCTCAAAACACTTCATCTTCGCCTGCTAGAAGGTACTGGCTCTGTTCAAAAGGTTAAACTGTTGTTTCCAAAGGATCCAGAAGAACAAGCCTTGACGAGGAAGAGAGCTGCAACTCCCTGATAAATCATGCACAGCACTTGGTCATGGGGCTTGCAAAGTACAAAATTAAATTTTGTTCACATTAGCCTGTGCTGACTCATAGAAACACAATATGCATTGTTTTAATCAAGTCACATGTGTTAGGTCTTTTCTGTAAAACAAAAATTAGAGTGGGTTATACTGACTAAGAATAAATACTAAGGAAAAGAGAGTGGTCTGTGGAAATCAATCTCTCCTTTATATACTCCCAAATTATACTCATAAAGAAGAGGCCTCCAGCAGCACTGTCAGTCACGATAAAGCTATCACTCTCAGATTTATTACCGGTTCTCTCCTTGTGTTTTCAATGAAAAACATCCTACAGGTGTGTTTGCATTACTACCAAAGCTATATGAAGATTAATTACATGTCTGAGAGATGAAATTCATGGACGTATTTTCAAAGATCTAACTTGCAATCAAAGTCATACCTTAAAAAAAAAAAAACAAAAAAAAAAAAAAAAAACAAAAAAAAAAACCAAAAAAAAAAAAAAAAAAAAAAAAAAAAAAAAACAAAAAAAAAAACCAAAAAAAACCAGGGGAACTAGCTGAAAAAGCCAGAATGAGAATAAAATAATTTCAAGGATAGAAGAGTTATCACCACTTAATTCTTAGATGCAACAATGTAGCCTGATCTTTCTCCCTGGAGTAATAATGAGACTCTGCTTTGTGTTTGACAAAATCCAAATTCTATTCTTTTTTACCATGGCTTCCATTAAAAAGATGTGTACGTGTACCAAAAGCCTAATTTCCTGTTACCTACAGGCCTTGGGTCCTCACCTGGGACAGCTATTTCCATTTCACTCAGTCTACACTGAGTGGAAAAATTAGGCTTTTAGGCAAAATAAGTCAATCACAGTTGTCAATTCACAGTGTTGATTTGATTATTTTCCCCTGTGAGGAAATAGTACATGCTGCTTAATTCCCTGGGATGGGAAACATTGCTATTTTGTATGTCCTGCTCTCTCTCTCTCTCTCACTCACCCCTCAAGAGAAGGTAGAAACTGGAGTTCACTATGCTGGGGAAAGGCTAGCGAAGATAAAATCTCTTTTTCTGCACATCTAAGTTTTTCCAGGAACACAGAGATGGTCCCTGAATTGTGGAGTAAACTTGCTTGGAAACGGGGAATGTTTAAGGTTCTCTTTGCCATGGGGTTAGACACATAAAATAGTAATCAGCTTTGCTGTAAAAAAGCTGCTATGTGTTTTAAAGCCACCATCTTGACAAACATCATCTAAATAAGTTGCAGCAGTCCAAATGTATTGGTCCTGTCATGAGAACTGAAGGTAGACCACGAAAGGATTTTGATTTACTGCTTTTCAAGGTCCTAGATGAACAAATAGAGAGTGGTGCTTTTTATTTATATTCTTGCAATTGATGCTAAAGTAGCACTTAGGCAATGAAGTATACAGGTTGCAATTGAAATCGGAAAAACTTAATCCCTAAACATTGTATATCTTTGTCCAGGTAAGGAAATGAAAAATCTAACCGATACAATCCCAAGTGTCTGGACCTTATTCACAGAAAATCAAATTTTCTGAGACTTGAATCAGTGGTATAGCAGGGATGGCAATGGTAAGAAAAACAAAACAAGGCCTACAACAAAAACAGATATTTACTTATCTCACCACCTCCCTTTCCCTGACTTCTTAGTCCTCCTATGGGGGTCTGAGTCTTCTTACTCAGTAAGTCCTCTCAAAATTGCAAAATTAATCACAGTTTGTCCTTTCAATTCAAACAATCAGTAGATAATCAGTGAGGAAAGATACTCAGAGAGTAAGTCAAAGAGACAGGAATGAAAGACTGTGAGACAAGCAGTTAATTATGAAAGGTATATTAACACTGCCCAAAAGGAACAAAATATGTGTGGGACAGAAAATCCTAGCAAAGCCTTTCTAGCTGAGAGTTAGCAACTTTTCAGCTCCAACCTTAATCTATTTTTTTTTAATTTAGTAATCTTCAAAATAGCAAGATTTCAAGATATATTTCCAAAAGAAAAGATTATTTACTCTTACATTAAATGCCAGTGGCAAGTTTTTCCAAGAGATAGAAGACACTTTAAAATAGGACTACGTAAGACAGAAAAGGTATGAGTGGAACTATTACCTCTACCTCCAGCCTTTACTAGTCTGGGAGTTATCTGTGTGCAACTGTAGTGGCAAAGGTTTTATGTGGGAGGCTGATGGTTCTCCTTTAATGAAGAAAGTTAAAAGTCTTTAGCAAAATTGGCTAAATGCAGCAGGGAAGCAGAAAGGCGTGTTCTGCCAGCAGCCAGCCCGTCAGTTTTCAAATAATGTTTCCAAGCCTACATCTATTAAGACAAAAATTGAACATAAAAGTTGTTGCTCAAAACTTACTGTCATGAAACTACTATCAGTATTGACAAAACTCAAAACCAAAACAGGCACATGACAGCTTTGCAAGGGAAGGTGACAGTCATCTGGCAGCTAATCCATGAAGTCAGCAGGTAAATCCAACTGGCTGAATCTTATCCATTTGTGAGCTAAAATGATATAGGAAAAAACATGAACTCTTACTAAATACAAGGGGTAGATTTTGATCCTTCATAATGGATTATAAAAAAATTAAAATAAATCACCCCTCTCTGTCATTAAATCACAAGTCCACAATTTAATGTCAAAAGCTAGCTTTTTGCAAGTGTGATACTCTCAACTCCAATCCAGCAGGTGCAAGCTTTATTATTCTCTGCAATATTCCTTGTTATCAAAAGACTACACTGGCCACTGAACCAACAGATTCTTCTGTCTCCAGTGTCTAGAGGGTCTTTCCATCCAACAGTATAAAGTTTACTAAAATTTGTTCCTGTACAGACAACATAAACAAAAAAGGATGATACATTAATGTCAAACATGTTTATCTAATATCTATTTAAACTAAACTCCATAATTATATATGCAGTAAAAAAATAAAGAAAAATATTATTTTATCTAAATTGTTGAATGATTTTTGTCAGCTTTGTATACAGCTTCACTATTTTGCCCAGGTAGTAAAATGTTTTGTGGGTGTGGTTCTCTCACATAGCAGAATGGAAGAAAAATATTTGTCAAACTGGAAAATTTTATTTTAAAAACTAAACACTATCAGAGCTGCTGCAGAACACATTGGGATTTATAAATCAAGACACTGACTTAAAATCAAATTATTTTAAAAGTAATGTTGTATGACTTTTCTTGTTGCATGGGATTCAAATTTTTATGTGTCGTGTCATCAAGCTCTTTAACCATTATGGGATCTAGGAGCATCACATTTGTAATTAAAACCAAGCTTTTCAGGTAATTTGGTTAAAAACAATTAGGCCTTTAAGAAAAAAATAATTTATCATAAAATGGGCAATAATGTCTAAGTATGGAAAAATCTGATACCACATTAAAATAATTCTTTAATAATTTCTACCTCAAGCTGAAATTGGAAGTTTCTTTAATCTAGTAAAGAGCACCTGGGTTTATAGTAATATATTAATTTCTCTACTGGCAAGGTAAGGCTATACTATATTTCTGCACTTTAAAAATATCATTGGTCAAGGCAATAAAGCATAATCTAAAAATATATAATAATGTATTACTGTCTCCAGAAGATTGTAAGTCAGAAAATTTTGTGTCTTTTTCTACCTTTTTTTTAATTAAAAAAAATAAGCTCAGTAAAGGGAGAAGCTGGATATGAGAAATGAATTGTAGAATTTGATTAAGATCACAAGAGTTCTACCAGAGAGAGACTCGCAAATATCCAAGAATTCACAGAAAACACAGTGCAACCTATGTGTACACAAAATAAAATCATATTAACCAAAGAGATGAAAATTACTTAATTTCAAAATAATTTTAAATTTTGCAGAGGAGTCAGGTTTATTGTGGAGTGAAATACGTCAATGATTTACTTTAAATATAATCAAAATTGTCCCTTTCTCTGAAAGTTTAAAAATATATGATGGAAAGATTGCCTTTGGAGAGTTTGGAGCTCTCTCAGTAAGTTCACAGAGGACACCAAGTTGGGTGGTGGGAATGTTGATCTGCTGGAGGGCAGGAAGGCTCTGCAGAAGGATCTGGACAGACTGGATCCATGGGCTGAAAACCACAGAATGAGGTTCAATAAGTTGAGGCCTGGGTCCTGCCCTCGGACCCAGGGCTTGTGTTGGCGTTGCACAACAACCCCAGGCAGAGCTACAGGCTGGGGGCTGGAAACTGCTGGTGGAAAAGGGCCTGGGGCTGCTGATTGACAGTGGCTGAACATGAGACAGCGAGTGCCCAGGGGGCCAAGGAGGCCAGTGGTGACCTGGCCTGTATAGGGAATAATGTGGCCAGCAGGAGCAGGGCAGGGATTGCCCCCCTGAACTCGGCACTGCTGTGGCTGCACTTTGGATCCTGTGTTCAGTGTTGGGCCCCTCGGGGCAAGAAGGACATTGAGGTGCTGGAATGAATCCAGAGAAGTGGAGCTGGTGAAGGGTCTGGAGCAAGATTTATGGAGTTGTTTGATCTGGAGAAAAGAAAGCTCAAGAGAGACTTTGTTCCTCACTACAAGTCCTATTACTCTCTACCTGAAAGGACATTGCATCCAGGAGGGACTTGAACTCCTCTCCCAATTAATAAGTGATGGGACAAGAGGAAAAGGCCTCAAGTTGCACCAGGGGAGGTTTAGGTTGGATATTAGGGAAAATTTCTTAACTGAATGTGTTGTCAGGCTGAAACAGGCTGCCAAGGGAAGTGATGGAGTTACTATCCCTGGAGGAATTTAAAAGGTGTGTAGGTGTGGCACTCAGAGACATGGTTTAGTGGTTAACATGGCAATGGTTGGACTTAATAGTCTTAAAGGTCTTTTCCAACCTGAACAATTCTATTATTCTACAAAAAAATCTCATGCTTTAGTAATTATCAAGGACATTATATCACAAATATGTCTAATTGATAAACTAAGAAAAAATAAGTCAAATTCAATTTTGTTGGAAGAACAGCGGCAATAATAGAAAAAATTCTCTTTGGAGAGTAAGCCAAGATTCCAGATCTTGGGTCTTGACACACCATATCAAAAGACATGAAAATGCTGCTGGTCAAGAGTCAAAACTAGACATTCTCTGATAACAGAATCTTACTCCCTGGGAAGATGAAGAGAGTTGCCTTTGCTTCCTAGTGCTATTCAAATTTTAAAAAAAATCGCTTGATCTCCCACCCCTTCATCAGATTTTTTTTCATTTCAGTGGAAGTTCTGCTGAATAAAAATTGCAACATTAAACCAATAGATAGGAAACACCTGTCCAGTCTATTTCTTGTAGCAAACAGTTGGCATCTTCTCTAATATGTGGTTTGTAACCCTTCAGGAGAAAGTCTGTCATTCAATTACATGTTTATAAACTGCCTCCCTTAGTATTATTCAGACCCTGTGATGATACCATGATAGTGACATCATTTTGTTAATATATTTATATTTTCTCTTCCAATTCAGGGAAGTGCAAACTATGAATAAAAATCCATATCAAATTCATATTTGTTTGAATTCAAAGTGGATTTTACATTATGTTTAGCCCATCACTAATCAATTAAATATTTTGCATAAATGAAACACAGAAGTAAAAAAGGTAAGGGATATGAAAAAAATTCTGAGACAATATTTTCCCCTAAAATTCCACTTTCTTACTTGGGATTTGATATTGATCAGAAGCAAAGAAACACAAAAAAAATGTTCATCTTAATAGTTGAATTGCAATCTAGAAGTCAGGAAAATATTTTGAGATATTCATTGAACAAACACAGTGTCTTGTTAATCTCTGTTATTTCTTGACTGTATGCATCAAGCAGAAAGTACAAAACCCTTGCAGTATAGATGTTCTAGAATTATTTTGTGTACATATTTTGTCTGCCTTCCTCTGTTAAAGGATTTTAGCGTAATCACAAATATTGCTTCTTGTGTTCCATAACATTTGTCACTTTGTTTCCCTTTCTTCAGTGTAAGTATACAGCACCATTCAGAAAAGTAACCACATTTAAAAAGTCCTGTCATAAACCCCAATATCAATATCATAATATTTCTTGCCCTCATAAGTCTGAGATCCTAGAAAAAAATCTAGTGTCCATGATGTCACTCAACTGAACATGTAGAAACTCTGGCAAGAAGGAAAACGTGAAAACACACACAGCAGGACATACCATAGCCAGGTATGATTATTGAGTCATTGGAAATTGTTCAAGCACACAGAATCTGCTGATGCATATAGCAGTATCACTGGTTTTAACATCAGTAAAAGCTGCAATATCAAAATATTTTTAAAATTTCTCTCCCTGAAGGTATTGTATTATAGCCTGCATTGGTAGCTGCTTAATTAAGAGTGGTTGATGATGGCTTCAGGGAGCAGCCTACACTGGTGAACTGTTAGAACAATTCCTGATCACTGTGTGGCCTCTCCCAAGTAGCCAGAATCCCTCTTAGCCTTTTCTAAGCATTGTTTTCTCTCCAAGGACCTTGTGCCATAATTAAGGTGCAAGCTCACTGGTAGACAGTTCACTAACAGTCACAGAGGCTACGAGACCCTGTCTTCATGCCAGAGAATACTCCTAAATGTGTCAAATTTTCCAGACTATACATAACTGATTAACTCTAAACCAGAAAGTAATTTTTTTCATTAATATTTCTAATGCAACCTGAATCTAGCAGTTTTGATGTGATGACACAAGTCTAGCCCATAACTTTTGCACACACCCATGCACAAATCTGTGTCCATGACAAATGGTGCACTAGCCTGCTTGTAGAAATTTGAAAGAAAAAGTGCCATGACATTTGTCCCTCTGACACACTTTCTTGCTCCAGTTATTTCTGGCCGTTGCAAGCATTTGGGACAGCTCAAAGGTTCAGTTACACAGAAGGACCAAAGCAGCTCAAAGACTGGAACATTTCACAGCATTTAGCATGTTTTGTACCTGGTTGCAAAATTATTGTAGTTACTGTGGATCACTTTCAACATCAGAGAGGCTTGCAGTTTCCAAGTCATGAATTCTGCACCAAGGTAATCTATCAAAAAAAAAAAAAAAAAAAAGTAATAACAATAATTAAAAATTGATTGGCATGACATGAACATGACAGTACTTCTATATATCTTCACACAACAGGGCTGGTGCTAGTACAGCGTGACTAAAACTTCAACATATATACCAATACTCCTCAAATCAGGGATGCAGGACAAACTCATGTAATCTGAGCATTTTAATGATTTCATTTAAATTTCATATTATTTCTTGTTAAGCAATGACAATCATTTAGCTACAAATCTAGATTTGCCCATGAAGATCTGAAGGAAGAAGGTTTCTGAGCCTTATGTTAGTCAAGATTTGAGTGGGGTGACATCACTTTATATCAGGTGAGGATCTTGACTAATAGTTTAAAAGGATGGTATAAAACAAGAAAGAAGAGAAACCAAAATTATAGTCAAGGTTACATGAACCCTTGCTACTATTCTTCTGTTAATGAATGTAGAGAATGCTTTTCTTAATGATGAGGTAACTTGTGACTAGCCTGAATCTTGCAGATGAAATCAGTATTACTCCTGGTAAGAGATAAAAAATCTTGCTGATAGTAGTAGCATTAAAGGAGAAGCAGCAGGAAAGGAAAAGAAATTGTGTAATTTGTTGAGATTCAAAACATACATCAGGGTTTAATATCTGAAACTGCAGTGCAGATGCAGATGCAGCATTTAAAATTTAAACAAATACTTCAGAGGCTTCTAGATATGTTATAGTCTGTAGTTATTTTGCACACATTCCTACATACCTTCAAAGAGTAAAAAAAAGTTATTAAAAAAAATCAAAACTTCACATAAACAGAAGCCAACTGCTTCATCACTCATCTCTGCAGCAGTGGCATATTTCCCTTGAGTGTTTCAAAGCCATATGAACAAGGTAACTCCACAAGGCAGTGTATTTTATTGGTCAGCAATGAGAAGCTCATACTTACACATTCTGCTTCACACAGATGCTGGCAGTGACCAGCCTCTAGCTCTGTCACAAGGAAGGAGAAAGACACCCATTTTGTGCCCTCTTCTGATGTGAAATACAAAATGGCCACGCTGTTCAATGTGAAAACCATGATTAAATTTTTTTGGTATAATTATTGCAACTGACTCAGGGAATTAGAAATTGCCTTGGTGGTGAGAGTAGAAGACTGATAAATCAGCTTGAAAATAAAATTTTGTAGATTGACATTCATTAATGACAGATGTGCCAATGGTTAGCTGTTACAAATTATGACCAAATAGCTTTACACACACAAATCTACTAGTCCACTAAAACATGAATTAGCTATGAGTATGTAATACCATGGAGATGACACACCAATGGCTGCAGTACTGGTGATGGACAGTTGAGGAGGTCAGGTTGACCAGGTTTGGGAGCTCTTTAGTGGGTATAATTCCTCTGGAGGCCTGATACTTTATGTAGCTTTTCTCTCTCCCAAAAAGGGATTCTCTTTGCTCCCAGTGCTGTTTATCTTTGTTTTGGCTTTGCCAGTCATCCTGATACTCGAGCATTCAGTAGGATATCATGCTTGTTTGCTCTCTCTTTTGCTTATCTTGTCCTTTTGTTCTTTGTGTTGCAAATTCTATTTCTTCAGTTGTTGATTATATATTTTCCCACACTTCCCACCTGCCTGCAACTACACAAGTTTTTGTTTACTCTGGGGTGGACACATAGTTCATATACTTAAATGCAATACTTGCTGCACATTGTTTCGCTGTGCCAACATACGTGTTGAATTTATCTATATACATATATGTATCTGTGTTGTTTGCTACACTATTTTAGTATGCTTCTAGTTGGGTTCAAGGTAAGCAAATGGGAATTGTATTCTAGCTATGCCTATATTATAATGTGCATTCTGATTCTTAAGTATGGCAATAATTCATAGGCGTCACAGCCTCTGTTTTGGCTGTAATGCCTAGAGCTGGCACTTGAAGAGACCCCAGTAAAACCATTCTCTCTGGCAAAATTCAGGAAGCAAAGAACAGTCTATTGGACAGCTAGAAATACAGAATAATGACTGCACTCCAGTAGTGTGCTTTAAAATCGAATTGCTGTACTTGTAACACCACTTTCTTTAGTTAGTACGGTGTCGCTGTAGTGGTGGTCTGAAATTTAAAAAGAAATAAAATCTATTTCAGAGCAGCAAAACAGAGATTATGTGAAGATGACATCATACAAGGATTCACTATTCATAAAATGAATCTATTCTCTCTTGTGCTGCAGAAGCTGTTAAATTAAAGAACACAGTAGTTAGTATCTTTGATGTAGAAAACAAGGCAAGAGAGAAGGATAAGTGTTATGATCAGCCTGTCGAAGACAGAAGCAGAAATAACAGATACAGGAATAGACTGATTTTGACTTAAATAAACCACTTTTTCAGCCTTAATGAAACGATTTTTTAGCCCTAATGTGCAGCGAGCGGAGCTAGCAGCAGAGGCTCTCTGCTTTGATACAGATGAACAAGTGAGAAATGACATGCAAGTATGTTTAGGAAACCTGACATGACAGCTGGTTACCTAGTCTCTCTACTCCACAGATGTACTATTGCACTGGGGAAGAAAAGGCATCAGTCATACTCTTCAGCCGGAATTCAGCCAGAAGGCAGAGAAGGATCATTTCAGGAAAAGTTTTCACAGCTTCTCTGAAGAAAAAAAAAAAAAAAAAAAAAAAAAAAAAAAAAAAAAAAAAAAAAAAAAAAAAAAAAAAAAAAAAAGGAAGCCGTGCCAAGAAAAAGTGTATTCTGGGAAAAGCCCAGAAGAGCCTTTTCTGCGAAGAAAGTTCAGTGCCAGGGTTTGCAGCGGTGCCCGGGCAGGAGCTGTGCGGGGGGGTCAGGGCTACCGCAGCCCATGGGCCGAGCGAGCCAGGGCATCCCCAGCGCCCTTCGGCGAGCGCAGGCAATCAGCGGCGCTCATTATCATTCCTCTCTCCTCCGGTTAAACACACCGCAATCAGCGACACGGACCGTGTATCAGTAGCAGGGGGCCAGGCGGGGTGCGGGGGTGTGCGGAGCCCAGTGGGGCGGCTGGAGCCCCCCGCCCGCCCCACACACAGCGCTGGCAGCGAGCCCCCAGCTCCTCTGTGCCCCGAGCTCTCGCTGCTGCCCGGCTTGCGGGGCTCACCGCCCCACCGAGGTTCTTGTTACCCACCAGGGGCAAAACAACCCAAGGGAAATTTGTCCCCGGTACCGGCACCTGTCAAAGGATGAATGAGTGCTGCGTGTGTCCTTGGGCCACCTTAAAAGGCCGCCACTGACAGTGGTAGGAATTACTGACCTACCTGCGATATAAACGTGGAGGGAGGCATGTGTAATGCCTGCCTTCTGACTGCTCTGTTGGTGATCTCAGTCCTGACCCAGTGGGTCTAGTCTGAAATTAGTGGGCTTCTAATTGCTTTTTAATTTAAAGCAATTACAAAAGGGGACACTACCAAACGTCATTTGTACTTGTGGGATCACACATGGCATTTAACTGGGAAATTAACTTGGGCAATTTTTTTCATTAAAAATCTTAATCTAACCACATAAAATGCTGTAATACTTGAAATTCAAAATTTATATAGCAAGTTGTACAGGCATTTTTATCAACAGACGTTTATTTTGTTCAGAGTACTGAAGGGAAAACCAGACTCAACTATTTAGACTGGCCTGAAACTTATGATTCATACTCTCAGCTTTGTGGCATTGTTCTTTATTGTTTTAGCCACTTAAGAAGAGACCACTGCAAAAGGTTAACCAAGCCAAAGTGGCATCTTGAAGGACCTGGTGGTCCTTTATCTTCCTTCAGAATTTACAGCATTGTGGAACATGACCTTGAGAAGCCACACTAGCTGACACAGTGATGACCATGGGCTTGCTGTCATAGCAGACAGAGATAAGTTGTATCCTGCAACAACTTGTGACTCAGTCCTCACTAGAGTAAGGTATTTCTGTGATTGAGAAAACACTTTGCTCTTGCCTAGGCACACTGTGTAGTCACGGTCATCGTTGCATTAGTTAACATGAGTTCTCAAGGACATGTTTTAACTTGTCATGCTGTTAGAGTGATGTCAAGCCCACTGAGAGGGACATCAAGAGGGTATTCGTGAAGTATGAGGCCAGCTCCATCAAAAAGGACAGATTCTCCTGCAGCAGTTCATAACAGAGAAGTGACATCTCTGGATTGCCACTTCAAGCCCACAGTGCTATCCAAAGTGACATCTTCATGTTGCAGCATGAAGCCCGTAGCGTTATGTGGAGTGACATCTCCACAGAACTGAATGAAGCCCATGCTAATTGCAGCTCAATCTTGAGAAAAGACTTTTGCAAAAACATTACTGGAAACCCTCTGAGGAGAGCAGCAGCTAGCAGTGCTGGGCTCCAAGTACCAGAAAGTGGTTACTCCTGTTAAACAAAAAATAATGTGGCATCTTTCCCCCGAGTTACAAAAACAGATAGCCTTTGATAATAAGAATTCATTGCACTATGTATCTGAAAGGAGAAAAGTCATTTCATTTTTCCTCTTACAAATATGACAGGGAGAAAGCAAATCTCTTCCCTACACTTACAACCGTTCAGCTTTGCCCAAGCAAAAGTAAATAGATGACTTTCTTTCCTGAAGAAAATGTGGAGCCTTACCTGATTTCTACAGGCTTGAGGCTGTGCCTGTATGACTGTGCCTTTAAGCAAGCAACCTTAAGCTCTTGCTGGTCCTGGAATCAAGGCTTACAGATTCATGTCTATCCTTTACAGCTGAGTAGTTCTCTTTCTTTGAAAGTCTCACCAGGGCTGCCTCTCTAATTCTGGCTTTGATGTCATTATCCCAACATCCCTGACTCCTTCCCAACAAAAGAGCCCAGCAGACTGCAAACAGCTGGAATCCAAAAAAGTGCTGGAGCAGAGGTTAAGGCTTGGGGGTTACAACAGGCACAAAGCAGTGCGAGTATGTGTGTGTTTGGGGGTGGAGTGGGTGCTCATGTAATAGCATGCCTCCATCACCCTGACTTTCAGCCCTCAGAAGTGAAAGGGCAAAGAGATACTCCTCAGGACTTGAAAGCTGTTACTTTATAAATTCTTATATCATTACGGGATGCTCAGGAATCTGGTTTTGAGCACTAGCCAGTATTCTCAGATGGCTACATTTTAAATGCGTGATTCAAATTTTACTTTAGTTAATGACCCTTATACTGAAGTCTCCATTTTTTTGCTGGTTTAAGGCACTTCAGAAGTAAAGAAGTAAAGAATGAATTACCTATGTAGAAATTGACCAAATCAGACCTTAGGTCTTAATAATTTGTTTTCAGACGCATTTTCAACCTTGCAGTGTTTTGCTTTTTATCGCACATTGGTCTAGCTAAGCCCTTTACTCACAGGTTTTGTTTTTCAGGTGTGTACTTTTAATAATTCTAAGTATAGGGAAAGGAAAGATTTTCTCCTTTCTGAAATTCTCTTTTTGAGGATATTTTACAGACCCTTACATGCTTTCTTCTGCTATACTAGTGGAAACTTTCTCTCCAGCTGGGGATATTAATAGTTGTTATATTTACCACGAACCCACATTTTGTTTTTCATATATGGGTCTGGTTTAAATTGGCAGTGACAGAAAAGTTACCTAATATGCAGTACAGGGGAATTCAAACTTGCTGCACCAGTTACTTTCAGCATTGACCTGATGCAATTTAAGGTGCAAGGTGAATACCCATCAGTAGGAAAATGTCATTATTCACCACAAATAAACAGAATTACCTGTTCTTAAGCAGTAAGGTCATCTGTTTCACATTCTATCCACCTTGGGCTGATTAGAGCAAATTAGATCCTGTGTTAATCAACTCAAGACATGTGCTGAAAATGTAGAAATCTATTGTTTTCTTCCACTAATTATCAGAGAGTTTGTATGCCCAGTGAGGAATGCAGAAGTAGGTAGGGCCTTGGTAGGGCCTAATCCCACAAGATTTTGGGACTTAGGCTGAGTGGTCTCAACAGGTTAAATATGACCCCTTATACAAGTGAACACTGCCTAATGGGCAAGGGGTGGGAAGGTGGTTTTACATCTGCTGCCAGCAGCAGCTTTTTAGCTCCTTCTACTAGAATGTTACTTACTTCTTATCAGTATTTACTGTATCTTATCTACCTTAATTTTGCAGAATTTAGAAATTAGTAGGTTTAGCTGCATCTTTTTGCTCCCTTCAGGAATGAAGTGACAAGACCAACACTGGACAATTATCACTTTATATTAGCATGAGACTTCATTGAGACATGAAAGGTCAGGGGACAGTTAAGTCACTCCTTTTTTAATTTAAATTTCATTAGTTTTGCACATTACATTTGTCATGACTATACTAAAATAAGTCCTAATTCAGGTCATCTATGAAGAATGTAGGAATGAGAGTCTAAGTAGATTGTTTCTACTCTTTGCTTTACTGTTTCTTCCCATATGAACTTGGGCAAATCAAATAAACTTCTTTATCAGCTGCTAAATGAAAAAAGATGTTTAAATGTCTTCTGTGAGTTTTATTTTACTCATAGAATTAAAAATGCATCCAGAGTCTCATATATGCTCAATAAATCCATATTTATAAACATCAAATAAATGCATTTATAAACAGTATTTTTTCACTTATTAGATCATCATTTCAATATATTTCAATGTCACCCAAATTTAGGATTTTAATTATTATTCTCCAAGAGATGCACAACTCTGCCTCATAGGTGACTGCCTTAAAATCAATTCACATTTCAAAAAATCATATTCCTACAATATGTTTTTTTGGAAAATTTTATGATTATTGTAATAAAACTTATTCAGACCTGAAAGGCAAAGTGACAAAGCAAAGACTGAAAAAGTTTACAGGTCAGAAGTAGAAATTCTGCATGGACACAGATATTTTAATTTGTTTCTAGCACCATACTGGTAAAATTATCCTTCTTTAAAATTTCAAATTAGCTGTGTTATTCTGTTATCTTTGCTGCATCAGAGGTGTGGGGAGTTCTCCCCTTGCATTTATTTGCACAGTTCTGAATGCATCATCTGTTGGCTGATTTGTGCAATAGTGGATACCCTGGAAATAGTAAGAGACTTTTTTAGTTCAAGGTAAAGATGCTGTAGGTTTTTGCATCTGGGGATTTCCTTCATTACAGGTGAATTCAGGGCCATGCTGAGGGGCAGTGCCAGGAGACCAGACACTACGTAAATTCCCAAAATGGGAATGAAAAAGAATTAGTGGCTCTATGACTTGTTACTGGATGAATTTCCCTGTAAACGGGAACTGCTTCATTAGCACATACCCTCTCCTTATCGCAGGACTAAAACCAAATAAATCAAACCCTGGCTAGACTTAACCAATATTTTTTGTCATCATAATGTCTCCTTTTCAAAAGAGTTACATGATTCAAGTTCATTTTAATAGCAAGCAATGAAGAAATTACAGTTGTTTCCATTCACACATAGCTCTAATGGGAAAAGCTTGACAGTAACTGCCGTTTCAAGAAATTCTTAACTTTTTCAGGAAAGGCACTAGTGTTCTTACATAGGTAATTACATCATGATTCTGAGGTTTTCCAGAAAAAAAAAAAAAAAAAAAAAAAGAGAGAGAGAGAATCTCTTTTAAAAAAAAAAAAAAAAAAAAAAAAGAGAGAGAGAGAATCTCTTTTGTCCCCTAGATTGGAGAGGACTAACTGGGAAAGGCAGAAATCTCTTCAGAGATTTTTAGAGTTAAAAAGCAAGTGATTGTGGAAGAAAGAGTCAATTACATCATTCATTTCTGTAGAAACAAAATTTTTAAAAGAACAATAATGTTAGCAAAAGTTACTTGAAAGTGTTTCCTTGTGAGTTGATAGAAAACTCCAGTGAAAATATGAAATAGGTAAACATAAAGATTTTTGCCTTTTATTGAGGGGGCTGATCTGCTATTTGTCCTTTTAGATTTTTTCCCCTTAATATTTTGATTTTTTTTTTTTTTTGAACAAAGAAATATGCCTTTAGTTCTTTTATAGCATAAAAGCAATTGGGTCAGGTTTTTTTCATTCTTCCTTAGCCTATCAACTTCCCCCTGCTCTTCTGCTTTCCTATTTTGTTTGTTTTCAGCTACCTTTATCATTTTCCCATCCAAAAATTTTTCTAAACAGACTCAATAAAAGAAAATATGTTACATTGGAATGAAAACAAGGAGGTAAATCCCAGAATAAAAATTAAAAAATACCAAAACACTGATGGCTGAGGAAATCTCACTGACAACCTGTATCAGCAAGGATTCCTTCACTTCTAGTTTTCCTCTGAAATATTACCATATTCTTCTCTAATCAAAGCTCAGTTTAAATGAGGAAGATAGAGAGAAAAATCTAGCTCGTCTATTGAAATCAGAGGCTTCTTGAATCTTCTGCTGTGCCAAAGCCTCTCTTAACTCTCTCTATGATAAATAGAAATATGTTCTATAAGTAAATCCTGGTTTTGCTGTGACTACTTTGAAAGTAAACTGCTACGCGATAGTAAAAAGGATACCAGGCTAAAACTAGTTGGGAAGTGCTGCACTGAAACAACTCCTAGAAATGTTATGAACTTTCCTTTACAGCCAATGACTTTTTTTTACAAGAAATGTGGAAAACATTAGCTAAAATTGTGTTGGTCTGTACAATTTTATTCTGTTAAAGACAGGTTTTATGATACATTTAGCCTTTTAAATGACACTAATAGTCTCTGGAGACACATGGTCTTTCCTGCAGTTCAACAATTAAGTCTATTTCAATGTTATTTGGATAAGTTGAAACAATTCAGTTACTGTATGTCTGCTCAGTGGCATGTACTGTAAGGCTAATGGAAACCACCTAGAGTTAACTTAATAATAAGGCTTTAGCCAGCCTTAGACATCCACCTAACTTTTGGAGGAAAGGCTGAAAAGTGAGAGGGTGGAAGGGTCATTTTATTGGCAGAGAAAGGAGTGTATTTTTCATCTCTCATTCCACACATATGAACCCCTCCTCCCATCCACCACCACACACACACTTCAAAAAAATGCCCTAAAATTTACACAGGTCATAAGTCTGAGTTGATAACGAGCGTGATTAATCACAATTGTGTTTCTGTTTCTCCTCTCTCTCCTTTTGAAATGTATTACTTACTAAATTGTGCTAGCAAGATTTTTAGATGTGTATGCATATATACACACATCATGGAGTCCTTACCATACATATATTTGCATACACACACCCCATATATATGGTTTGTTATGAATTGCTCACACTTTTGTGTAGTACGTGTAGGTTCATATAAATTGTCTTAGGTTGCTATGGCTAAACTGCTTCTACTACCAAACTAACTCTTTTAGACTTAGCTTAAATATCTCTACAGTGAGTTACTAATAGACATAAATACAATGAGGTTTTTACCACACGATTAAAAAAAAAGTAAGAGGAAGTAATTAAGAGGCCTCCATATATAAAATCTTGGCTTTATTTCAAATCTCGAGGCTTGAAATAATCAGACAGAAGAAGGATAAAATGTACAGGGGGAGCTAAATTAATCACTGGTTAAACTGGTTAATAGCTCTCTATCAACCTGTACTGGGAGTGGGAAGTGGAAACGTGCCAATAGAAATCAACTTCCTACAAACCTCAAGTTTTCCCAAAATTTTGGGTCTTGAGACTCAAACTGAAAATATTCTGTTAGGGTTGATTTAATGTCAGGTATTCTTTGGCCTCAGTTAAATCTGTGTTAAAACTGTGAGGCTGCTGAAGCACATAATTAACATTGGTGTGACATAGGATAAACCACAGGCCTGATCTGTACATGAGCTACCTGAGGAGACTTGTCTGATCATGACATACCACTGGAGACACAGATGAGAAAATAATAGCAATTCCATGGATGAAAATTGTACACATGTGGCCATTCAGGTCTAGAGAACCTGAGAAAAGTTTAAAAAACCTCAAAAACATAGGAAACAGATGTGCTTTTTGTGCTGCCACGAGCTTGGCTTTATGCACACACAAGCAAAACCAAGATGCCGGTGAAGACTATTCCATATTGCTGAAATTGCTCAGTCAAAGTACTCCTAGGACACCCTCTCATTCATCAGGACCAAAAGTGGAGAATTTTTGGCATAGAAATTTTGTCTGACAGCTCCAGAAGATTCTTCAGTATTAATTGTCAAGGACAGACTGGCAGTGTAACACTCACTTTCCTCACTGGCACTGTAAAACTCACGCACACTCAGGTGTTTGAGTACTTACTGATGTCCCCACATTAATGTCAGGACAACCACAGTCCAGATCCAGCAACAGAAACAATTGCAAATGCACCAAGCTCCAGACGAGACATGCCTCATACATCCAGAAAGCCAGTAGACTCCACCCAAATCAGCCAATAAGTAGGATAAAGCTAAAAGGGCTGATCAAACACCATGTCCAGTAGGAAGGTCTACAGTGCCCTTCTCAAGGGCTTAGCTTTTCTGAAGAGCTTTTCTGTAGTGATGACCCTCATGTGAACAGTTACAGCAGGAAGTTTTGCTCAGAAAACTCCTGACAAACCATACATCCAGACCAAGCCATTAACTCTACTGAGCACTGAATTTTGGGGGTATTTAACACTGAATTTGACCTAGAAATTACTAGAGTACAGCATTGCAAACAATCAGCTCCTTTGTCCGAAAGGTGTCTTTTTTGTTAAAGTGTGGTAGGTTATGAAGACGGTTCTGCATCCTTCTGCATTCATTTAAGAATTTTCAAGGGACAACAGGAATACAAAACAAGGTCTGAGGCAGAGCTTTTCTTTGATCTAATACAAACAGACTACTATCCTGCAAGCTGCAAAAGTACATTTTAATTACCACAGTGAAAGCAGATGTAAAATCAATAAGGTGTTTTATTTCTCTCATTGATGTGTATAAATACTTACTTTACAGCAAGGTTAAGCTGAGTTTTCTGTCATTAAATGTAAGAATTGATGCAGACCATTCAAACGAGGTTAGAGCACCAGAGAAGAGAGTACCCCTCTATGTCACACCATCATCTGAAAATATTCATCCAGTGCTGCAAAAACCATTTTCTGGGATATTCAGAAATTTCTGATTTCACCCATTTGGGACTCAAGGCTAAAATGGACAAAACTTTTTTCCAAATAACTGGGTCAGTGATTCCAGTGTTTATACAACTGTGCTTGCTTGTCTTAATTTATGAAGTAGTTCAATTACTATAGAATTTCTTGGGGATGTCTCATTTTAATCGAATCATTAATTCTATGCTCAGAGGATGTATAGAAATTGATAGTCAGTTCCTGTTCTTCATTTTATGCAAAATGGATCCAATTCAGAGCCTCCCACTGAAACTCTCTCAAACTTTGTGGAAAATTCAGGCTGTATTCACAAATATCAAAGGCCTAGGGTTTGGTTGGTTTGGTTGGTTGGTTTGGTTTGGTTTTGGTGGGGTTTTTTTTTTTGGTTGGTTGGTTTTTTATTTATTAGGTAAAAGAATCATAGTCTTCTGCTACCCTTGACTTCACTTTGAATGGAAATAAGCTTTGAAAAACTCCATGGAGAAAAGGCTGCCCCAACCAGAGTATCATATCAAAATGGACTATGCCTCTACTACATATGCATCTGTGTCGCTAGACAGAACAACAAATCCAAAACTTCAGAAGACTTAAAATATTTAAGCATGGACTACCAAAGCACTGAAATCAAATGCAAAGTTTTGCATTTTAAATATTCATAGACTTTTTTATCCCAGTTTTCTTTTTTAGCAGTAATTTCCCTCCCTGACAGTGGTGCTGGGAATACGCCTTCCACTGTGAGAGGCACACAAATGTGTTGCTAATAGGTGCTATAGAAGTACTACTGATTCAAAGCCAATTCCACATTATTCCCATAATTTTATATCTTCACTTAGAAGTTGGTTTAAATGAATATACCCTTATTTACAAGGCTCTTCAACCACAGCATTATGCACGTAGTGCCCAAATGACAATCCAATGTGCTCTACAAAAATCTGTAATTTTTCTTCTGCTCTATAAGAAGTACTTTCTGTATTTTTAAATTTCATTTTAGCTCAGTTTATGACCTGTTTTCTCGCATTACTCATGTATTCCATTGTGAGGTTTCTTGGAGAAATCTACAGGAAAGAGGTACTTGCAGTGTCTGTTCAATGATGTGCAGAGGGACCCAAACTACAAAACATCTGGTTATACTGTACAGACAGGGGAACCACGGAGGCAAGTTTGCCAGTAGCAGAATTTTAGTCTTGAATAAATTAGAAGGGAGAGATCATTCACAGGCTCTTTTCTAGCAAAATTATATGAATATCAGATAAACATGGGACAAGAGCCCAGTGAGAATAGAGCCCTTATGATTCAAAATGCAGAAATATCGGAGGAAATGTCACAGAAATAAGGAAAAGCAAGGATAAGGATGTTATGATTCTGGTGGTTTTTTCCCCTTTTTTACTGCAGTGACATAAGACAAAATGCCTTATCAAGGCATATGTTTTAAGGGGACAATTTTGCATCTAATGAAGTTGATGGAAAAAAACCATTGAGTTGAATGATGCAACATAATGTCCTTAATGAAAAAGGTAATCTCATGTTACGACCCACTTTTGAACCCATTTAGCTTGATGGAAATCTTTCTTTTGAAGCATCAGATTTAAATACCAAGTATTAAAGAAGGAAGCCACCTAGAAGCTCTCTTTACATGGGACGTACCCCATCTATTCAAAGTGTGAATTCAGTCATGGAGAAGCCAGTCCATGATCCTACAGATATGGTTGACTACCCATGTGTTTAAAATGATCTGGGGCTCATACACTGCAGGACAATAGCACCTGAATATCTTTATGTTTAACTCTTTCTGCCAATAAAATTTTCACTGACATTTATGGACCCTGCTATTTTGACTTACTGTGTGCTTATGCTAAAATTCCAAGGAAAAGGTGTATTTTTTTCCTCTCCCCATATTGTCTACTTTAATAAGGAACAATTCATTTCACTTGGACTTTTCTTTTTTAATATCACTGTAGCTCTGAGACCAGGCAGAGAAAATATCAACTGGAATGTTTAAGGCAGGAGATGGTTGCTGTGGGGGGAGGACACAAAGGGAAGAATGTTATGAAAGGAAGCTGCTGTGGCTGGTCCATTTTTAAGAAAGAGCAACAGCATGGGACATGACTTCCCCAATCTGAATTTGGAAAGCCCAAATTTGGGGAATAAAGGGATCTCTACTTCTCCTCTTGGGATAAAGTTTACCTCAGAATAAAAAAAAATTGAGAAATCCAAAAGTTCTGGTAGATCCAAGAGTTAGGCAAAGCTTGTTTTGCTCCTGAATTAAACCTTTAAATTAAAAAAGGCAAATTCTTATTATCAGGCATTAATTTTCTCCAAAGCAATAGGGATAACACAGCACAGGAGAGAAAGCAAATAAACCCAAGTTGTTTTTTTCATATTGATAAGACCCTCGACTCAGTGTTGATAGGAAGGTCATCAGTACAGGGCCACCAAGGCTGGGCCTCCACACTGATACGCTACAGGTGCACATTGGCCATAATAAGTCCACAACACCCATAGGGATTGTCGTGGCATTGGCACTTATTAGGGCAAAAATGTCACTTAGAGGTGTTTCAGTACTTCCCCCTCCCTGGTACTAACCCTAATCTAATCCTCTTTTTATCATCTAACTACTAAAAGGACTCTGATTATTTAATGACACACTCAAAGCTTGGAGGTCAGAAAATGAAGTTACTTTCATCACTAGAAAGGAGAGCAGCAGAAATTCTGTTGAAGAAGACAGCAAAAGAGGAAGAGGAGCTCTACTCCCACACAGCCCCCCAAGCTGCTGACACGGAAATCAGAACAGGAACCTGAATTTTAATTGCAAGACTAGGCTTCCTAGGTTAATAAGGAGCAGATACATTCCGCTGGCAACCAGGTCCTTAAACAGGAAAAGCAGAGCATCCATGGGTATGATTTAACCTGGCCCACTTCACTTAAAACATTGAGCTACCTGAAACATATGTACAGTTGTTATCTGTGTTTTTCTTTTTAAATAGGAAATTTGGGGACAGGGACTATCTTCTTCCATATATTTGTACAACTAGACAGCACTAAAGAGACCTATTTAATATTAGAGCAGAGTATTCATTCTTTGATGCATATTTAATGTCAGTTATACATCACTGTTAGATCAGTATATAAACACACATATGCTCTTGGACAAAAGCATCCATGCATCAAAACTCTGCATCCATACTTTATTGTATTTAATTGAGTAAGCCATTATCACTAATTATGGTTTATATTTTCATAATACTGTTTTATGGTTATTACCTATTCCTTTCTATCTATCCATCTATAAGCCTTACATGGCACTATCTGAAGAGCTCTTTGTTTCACACAAGGCCTGAAATCACCACCCGGGCTGATTTCAGAGCTTTGACACCAACCATTCTGCGATATCGGGGCTGCACCCTGATTTATTCAATTTCACATACAGATTTCACACTCTGTGAAGTGTTCACAAGTGCATGAGCACACTCCCTAGGCAGCTTTCCCAGTGCTATGGTGCCCTCCAAAACAGCAAACACTACATGGAGAGGAAAGATGGTGCAAAGATTGAATGTTTCTAGGATTTTATTAATTCCTTCTAAGGACATGAAAACAATGCATCAATACAGGCAGAAAAGCTCAGAAGAGAGCTGGATACCTACAGAAAAAAATATCCAAAAAAAAAGGATGTCTTGAAATGAAAGCTAAATTTTGAAGAATATTGATTTGAGAACTTTTTGTATCCTCTGAAAACTTTTCATTCAAAGGACTGTCACTGGGTCTTTTTAAATGGAGTAAAAAGGCTTCACCTCCAGTGTCGTTGTCATGCTACTGACTGGGACAGCCTTTGTGTTTCTGAGGGGCTGCTCCAATGGCACAACTGGGTTGGCAGCATTAGGATATGATAGCTCATGGTTTCCCCATCACAGAGCAGTAACAGGACACACCACAGGTAGTGGTAAGAGAGCCACCAATGTGCAAGCATGTGACAGGAGAAATAAGTATCTTGTTAGCCCAGCAATTAAGAATTGTTTCTGAAGTGCATTTTATTTTATTAAATTGTAGATATTTGTATTAATTGAAAAGTGTGATTTTCTTGGCACTGCTGGTGGTCTGAAGGCTGCAGCCATGGCTTGGTGTCAGAGCAGAGCAGGTTCCTTGGGTGTACTGCAAAAGCAAAGCTGCCCCCAGAGAGATCTGCCAGGTCTCCTAGATTTTTGACCTCATACTCAAATTTAGCTGGGGTGATCACTCCACAAAATACATTGTTTTTCCCAGTCCATATTGTTGCCTTTCATTTTTCACCGGTTGCATCTGACATCAGGCACAGAAATAACATGGTAGCGTCTCAGTTGTCAGTATAGTGGTGCAGAAACATCACAGAAAAAAAAAAAAGAAAAAAAAAGAAAAAAAAAGAAAAAAAAAAAAAAAAAAAAAAAAAAGAAAAATTAAAAAAAAAACACAACCAAACCCAAAAAGTAGAACTATAAAACCTTTTTTGGTTTATTAGGATTTGAAGCCCCAACTCCTCATAAAAAATTCTCAGCAGTAATCACTGGATGTTTTTTAAGGACTTCAACCAGTCCATACAGACTTCAGCAACAACAGGAAAAATAATCTAGCAATATAAAAAGAGATCAAATAAAGCTTAGTTCTCAGAAATAATAATAGCAATTTTTGAGACACAAATAAAGCAATGCATGTTAGCATATGTATGAAAGTAGGTAGCAAAGATCCACATGTAATTCAAGTCATTCTACTCTCTGACTGTAATGAGCGCAGAGGTAAATTCAACTTGTTACACTGCAGCTCAGCCTGACCCTCTTATCACTGATTAAATAAATATTATACAAAAAAAAAAATTCAAGGGAATAAAAAAGAAGAAGGTAAAAAAAAAAAAAAGGTAGACAAAGACACTAAGAAAGAAAAGAACTATTGAATGCCTGTGCAGACAAGTATGAATCAACTATTCTAAAAAGCAGATGCAAAATGAAGCTGCTTAAACATATAAGGCACTTCTACATTGTATTCAAATAATGCTGAAATTATAGAGCTGTCATTTGCAGACCTGTCGAGGGTGCCTTTCTTACCACATTATGATTTAGCATTTCTCTTAGAAGGTTGTAGCAATTTTGACATTAAAGTCATTGGACAGAAAAACCATAAAACGTATGGAGAGCATCACCTCTCTTTTTTGTAGTCTTAAAAAGAGCTCTGAGAACTTTGCTACTAAAAGAAAAAAATTTAAAAAACCCAAAATGATTTATAAAAGTGCAGAAATGCTAGTCTCTAGAGAGAGAGCGCACACATCTGTAGAACAAATGTAACTGTGAAGATTTAAATAATTTGATGGCATGTAACTTAATCTGACATGGCAGGAGGTTATTTTACAAACTGTGAAGGGCTCTGCCCACTGGTGTCTTTAGAGCCTCCTTGAGAGGCAACTCAAAGATAAGGATTTTTCTGGAGGCAAGCACCCAGCTGGTAGAAATGGAGCAAAGTAACTCTTGACAACTTGCTTCCCAGACTGCTCAGCTCCCGGTGAGGCAGCAGGTGTGGCACTTAGACACAGAATCCCCGTAAAACTGAAGGGCCAATCCAACCTAACAGTAACAATACAGAGCTCTGTACAGATGGCTTCCTACCTGCCTCAGAGACAGCACCGGGCATCTGCCAGCAGGGTGTGTGGGGAAGGGCTGCACACATCCCTGGGAAGGCACACTCCCTTCTCACTGCTCTCACGGCTCCTGCCTGGCTACAGGGTGCAGCTCTGGGAGCTGGCACATGGATAAAGGCATCTCTGTCAGGGAGCCTGAATTGCTCAGAGAAAATTGCTGACCCTCACAGGTCCACTTTGCAGTCACACACTCACTGAGACAGTCCCCAGGCAGATCCTTTTTTGCACACACATATATTGAAACTTTCGTTGCACACTGCATTGTGTCTACCAGCTTTGCAGATGTTTTTCAACAGATAAAAGAATATCTGGAAGGCTGAACTGGCTCTGGACATGAACAAATATATGGATATATGCACACCTCCAAAAGATATGAACTGCAAATGTTGATGAACTGTGCAATATACTTAAGGGGGTATTTTTAATCACTTTCTCAGATTGTTATAATTTGATGAGATAATCCTGACCATTTAGCTCTAATAAACTCACAGATCATGAGCAATGGCTGCATTAAATCCATTGTCACTAGTAGTAACACGAGGATAAAAGGCTCAAAGGCTCTTCTCACAGTGTTTGGTTTTATTCACTCAGTCTCTGACTCCACATCAGCTGCCATCTGGACAAAATTCAGAAACCATGACACCTGCTTGAACAATAAGATGCTGATCAGATGGAATGGGCTAGGACTTTATCTTGAGAGCAGAAATGTGAATTGCTGGTAACACAATCACTTAAAAGGTTTGTAAATTATGTGCCTTCAGCTCAACATATGGCTCATGTGAAATATGCACTTGTGAACTTTTCTCAAAACTTGAGCTTGGATGATATAATGTGGTTGTTTCATAAACACAAGGTGTAAATTAGTAAAACTTTACATGTAGGCAAACAAGAGAGAGTGTCAATGTCTTAAAGCACCCTTTAAAATAATGATACTATTTTACTTTTCCCTAGCAGCATACAAATAATAATTTCACCCAAAATACCCACACAAACCTCGCAATACTG
This sequence comes from Cettia cetti, assembly GCA_013401135.1. Lineage (NCBI taxonomy): Eukaryota > Metazoa > Chordata > Aves > Passeriformes > Sylviidae > Cettia > Cettia cetti. Next base: position 32,377 of record VZUI01090606.1, read on the forward strand.
CTGTAAAATCCAGGCAAGGAAACCTGTGGCCTTCTGGTTATCCTGTTCTGGTGTGGAAACCAGCCTGGCTGCCATTCTGCCTAGGCAAGGAGTAGAGATGTAGGTCCTCTTTTGGCTGGGTGGACCATGGCCCCTCAACACCTCCACCCCAGAAGAACTGTAATTTCTGCCAAGGAGAGGTATGATCAGAACAAAGAATAGTCTGTCTGGGAGAGGTGATTCTGCTCTGAGGCTCTGGAGTCAGCAGGGAAACCCACATGAACAACCCCACCTTCTGCAAACCAGTGACCAGAAAAACTCCTGATATCTACTCACAAATGCATTTGCAGAAATATAAATACCAGTTTGCACACACAAGCATGGACACTGCAAGTGTTTCAAGCCTTATTTTGTTGATTTTCTGGGATATATGACTGTGTGGGTCTTTCACATGTCATGTGGGGATTTCTGGGTACTGATAGTCAAGAAGAACAATCTGAAGAAACATGGCTTCTTATTACCCTTAGTGACACCAGCCAGTGATGCTGAGACATTAATGAATTTCTTTCCATTTATTTCTCAATTTTGCAGAAAAAAACCCCCAAAGCCCTAACTGTTCAGAACTTTTTCAGGAGGATGATAGAGCTTTAAAAAAATTAGTCCCCCACTCTAATGCCAAGTTATGGTGCTTTATGGCAGCTAGCTTTGCAGTGCTAAATGATCTTCTGTAGCCCCATCTTTCTGCCTGCCTACAAGAAATAGTGACAAATTACAGTTGGGGGGGAGGCTGAAGAAAGAAATATTCCATTTTTAATTGCCTTTTCATTTTCTTTTTATAGCCATGCTTAAACAGTGAGTTATCAGAAGCTGTTCGAAGTCTTTCTTTTACCATTTTAAAATATATTCCTCCTAAAGCCAGATGAAAAATACAGTTAATGGGGTTTTGTGACTCCCACAAAGTCCCCTACAAATTAAGGGACTTTGAAAAAATGTCAGCTGCCCAGTTCCCAAGAAAGAAAAATTAAACAATAAAGGCTTATCGACTTTTTCCTGAGAAGATAAAGCGCTCATGAATGAGACCCTCTCATACTCTCTGGTTTGTGATCAGAGCAATTTCCAAGATTCACAGAAAATATTCTGATTAGCCAAAAAAATGTTCCGATGAAATGAGGTTTAAGATTTTATAACTGAATCTCATCTTCCCTTCAACCTGTTTTCATACAATGTGCTGTCTGGTTCAGTCATGTTGCTATCACTACCAATTATAACCAGTGACATAAAAACATCACATTCATGCAGATCAGCTGATTGTGCCAAGTTCAAGAAAGGACAGCAGGATAGAGATGACAGCAGCTTCTGCTGGCTCTGCTCCAAAGTCCCTGCAGGCCTGTTGTTTTTCTCTTTTGGAGACCCCCAGGATTTCACTCTCTCAGAAAAATTAATGCCAGGCCTCTCTCTAAGAGGACCTGACTCCCAGTTTACTGAAACCATTGTGGGCATTTCCACTGATTTCAACTTGTCATTTTTAGAGCTCTTCATCTTTCACTTCTTCCTCTTTCACTCTATTTTTGATCCACCTGCCACTTGTCAGCCTGGGAAAAAGCCTTTAACCGCAAACTCCAGTCCTTCATCACATATGCAATACACACACGCCACGTACAGATAGAAGTAGGATTATGGCTGCCACCTTTGCTTTTCCTATGGCTTCTAGATGGTCTAAAAGACCTTAGAGCAGAGTGAGGAGGAAAAGCAACCTGTGGAAGACTTCTGATATTAAATTTTCTCTTGCTGAGTCCTGTCCTATGCCAACTAGTGAAAGGGAGACAACACAAAAGGAAAAGGTGGGCTCATACTACATTTTTATTTCCCAAGTACAATAAACCAGGCATCTTTCTAGAATTTTGTTAGACTACTGTTGAAAGCCCATCTGGATTCCTGAATTAATTTCTTTGGAAATTGAAAACTATTTCACCTGGAAAACTATAACCATAGCTATCTGGCTAAATTAGTCAGAATTGAAAATTGCTTTAAAATGTTCTACTTAAGCTAATGTCATTACTAAGAGTAAGCTGAAGAAACCATCTCTTCTTACAATGCTCAAAGTAAAATGAGATTTTAGAAACATTTTTCTTACTCTCTTTTTCTCTTTTACTTCATTTTCCTGACATTAGAAATGTGAAGGCAATTTCATCAGCAACAAGACAGTGGTCACCTGCAAAAAGGAGGATCATTCACATCTCCATATAAGAAGCCGAAAAACCTGGCATATCATGTTCACTGCAGATTTCTTTTTAAAATCCTACATAATAATTAAAGATAAATCAGGGATTTCTATCTTACTTATTCTGATCTTAAAAAAATAGAAAATCTAATATCAAGAAAGTTAAACACAATGTTCAACTATGCTTTGGGCCCCAACCTGCCCAGAGTTACATATTTTTAGCATTCAGCTGATTTGACTAAGCAAGCAGGGACAGGATTAATTGCTGCAGGAGGCTGAAGTGTAAGAAGAAGAGTCACTAACGTGGCACAGTCTGCCATGACTCTGCAGAGTGGCACAGCAAACTCAGAATAGCAACTGAACCAAGTGAGTCTTCCTAATGCCAGACAGGGATGACAGAAAATGACGGAGTGTCTCTGAATCAAAAACAAGAAGCAGAAACTATGCAAAGTCTGTAAAAGTAGCTCATGCTGAGGGAATATTTGCTTTGATTTAATTGATGATAAAAGAAAACCCAGGAGAAGGGTGAGTTTGGATGACATTCAAGTGTGTGTCCTGTGTTAGGAGGAGGGTAGAGATACCATCTGCTTACATTACCCTTCATTGCTAGAACCACAATGGTACATTGTACATATGTACCACTATGAAAAGAGCCTTTGCTACACAAGAAGAGGCCATGGCCAACAAAGTCAAAGATTTGCTGTTCAATCAACTGCTGGCCTCTGCTAAGGCATCTCCTCTGGAGCAGCTGGTGGAAGGCAGAACTAACAGCTGTGGGGTGCAGCAGGAAGGAGCTACCTGCTCCTTTTGCAGTGAATTTTTCCTGTACTCATTCTCTTCCACATAAGAGAGAAATACTGAAGCAGTGCAGTTATGTTTCACTCAGTCCAACAAAAGCGACTCTGGACTCTTTGGTTTGTTAGTTATGTGTTGAAATTGATGCATCCAAATTATAAAAATGAAGTAATGTCTTTTTCAAAGGTGATAGAAACAAAGAAGGAAGCAGCGAAGACATTTTCTAACCTCCAGGAACAGAAGATCCTTTGTCTCTTCAAACAAAACCAGATTCAAAGAACAGTCAGGCTTTCTGTATCTCATAAACCACCTGATGACCACATCTCTTTCTCACCAGTATGAGATGCAGGAGGTATATAATCACTTTCCTGGTCAAATGCTAAAGAGGCATTGTATATAAAATGCACAGACAAGCAGAATAGGTTTACATAATGTTAATACAGACAAATGACATGTACAACATATCTAGCTGCAATTTAATTAGATTAATTAGATCAATATAATTAGCAGTGGTATATTATGCTATCAAGACTTAGCCTTGCAAAGAAGGCCTCTAAAAATGGTTTACAGTCTTAAAGCATTGTAACATCGTATGCAGTATCCATGCTATCACGCATCAATATCACCAGTAACACACTATTAATACTGGGAGTTTATAGGACACTCAGGAGACACATAAAACACTACCCTTGCAGAGGAAAATTCTGATAATGGAGCCTGGGAAATTATTTCAACAGTTGAAAAGAGCTCATGGAACTTAATTCCAAACAACAGCATAGCCATGATTATATGGCAAGTTAATTTAACCCATCGAGGCAGGAGCATACATAATGAACAAAACAGACTGAGGTAGCATGACTTACCAATGAACACGTTGCTGAGAGTTCTTCCAAATTTTTGTACACATAATAAATCACAAGTGGCTGTTTAACTATTGCATCATCTACTTGGATGTAGACTAGATGTCACACTTGGTGAAATTTTATACAATTGTTATTGTTATCAACAGTGATTTTGCATTAAACAGGTCTGTGGGATTGTGCTTGGACATCTAAACCTCCATGGTCATAAAAAAATTGTTAATTTACATCTGCTAGCACTCTCAGTACACTTGGGCTCAAAACTTACTGAATAAACTATGTGTAGCATCTCAAATCAACTACTGTGACTTTCTATATGCTAAAATCCTAGGCCTTGCAAGGAGGAAAGAACAAAAACCCAGCACTTCCAGCTTGCTCAAAATAGAAACAACCAATAAAATTCAGCAACGCAATAAATAAATTCACCAGAATTTATGTTTATTGTTTCTCCAACTAAGAAGAACGCATCATAACAAGTAAATCTGCATTTTTAATCTTAAGTTTGCACCAAAGTTTACTCAAAAATAAGGCACAGAGGCCTTCACTAGAAAATATTTGGGTTTTTTCTCTTTGCATTTGGACATATGTAAGAAAACATCTGTTAATGGAAGGGATAAAATAAATGCCCCTAAGCTGCAATGCATAAGATACACAGACCAGGTAAAAATACCCAAATGCATATTTCCATTTTTTAGTCTTTATCAGTGAGAGATGGCTCAAACTGTATTTACATGGAGTACTGAGGAGATAAAATCAACCCATTTCATAAATATCACCTCATAGTTCAGCTGCTACCACATTCACCTCCCTAGAAGACTGAAGAATGTAAGACAAAATGACCATATTTCAGTGCATGTATCTTGACTACCCACAAGAATTAAGTTCCAGCCATCCTCAAGTATATTAAAAGCACAAATGCAGAAAGATTAGATGTGGGACAGCTTTTCTTTGGAACAGATACAGTTAAAATGTACGTATCTCTCTACAACAGTCAAAGGAACTCATCCCCTTCTCCACAGTTTTTCAGGGTTATACTGTTCATTATTATTGATACATTAAGGTTTACACTAGTGCTACTCCAAGTCATCTGTCCTTGGTCATACATTTTATGGATTTTACTTTATATTGCTTTCCAGAAAAAGTTATATGCACAGTGAATAGTTCCCCTATTTGTTGTGATTAATGCTTTACTGAAAAAAAACAGCATCATTTTGGCCTTATCTGTCCTCAGTATAGTGTTGTATATGCACTACCTGATTTTGACTTTGGTTAATTTGCATTGCTATTGCCTACAATTTATAGTCTGGTCTTCAGTAGATTTACACTACCAGATAAATAGAACAAAACACAAAGGATTGAAATAGAGTGTATTGTGTCTGGAAATAATCACCTATATTATGGAAATTGTGAAAGCTGAAAACAAACATTATAGCTTTCCAGGTTTTTTTAATATGCTAATTATTTTAGTTTCTCTGATAGAAAACTTTGCTTGCTCACTTTCGGTGTGATATATTCAGAAGAAGGTAGTACTGTTTTCATGTGTGAGTGAAATTAGTAAAAAGCAGGTAGGTAGTCCAGCTGATATTAAATTAAAAACTTGGGAACAGAAGCCATTTGTGTCAATTTTCCATTTTGTCACGCTCCTTTCAAATAGCTAATTTAGGATACTCCGTCACACACTAGTGTTTTATGGTATGTATATTTTATGACAGCTAAATGACAAATTTGTCTGAAACTAAGCTATTCTTTGAAGAGTTAATTATAACCTGTGTAATATATTAAATAAAATCAATATATATTTGGAATGAGTCACTATTCTTATTCCAAACAGAACAAATCTATTCTAAAAATTAAAGCTCCATTTTTAACTCAGGTTTTGCTAAAATAATCTAATTTGAGAGTTAAGTAATAGAAAATAATTAATTTGGCAATATATCTGTGCAACAATCCCTTTCTAATATAACAATATGTAGTCTGCTTGTATGATGTACAACTGAAAAGTTCACTTTTAATGTTGTTTGACAGCAAAACAAGGAACCAGACTGGTCTAATTGCTGAACACCTTAATATATGTGATATTTGGACTTGGGAAAGCATCATCAAATTTTGGGTATCTATTCCGGTCTTTCAAGCTCTTTTAAATAATTAGACAGAGATCTGAGAATTTACTCTGAGCTTTTCTCAAGGATAAAAAAAATAAAAAAACCCACATCACATTTTTTTCAGTGATCTCCACAACTAGAGTTTTTGTTCTCAGGTAACCACCAGTAATTTCAACATATGGGTTTTGTTATTATAATTTCTTTCTATGTGTAGCACTTACTACAGCAATAGTCTCTCAGTTCTGCAGCTACAGCCATCCAAAGCATAATGAACAAAAATTTTAATATGAAATACCTCAAAATGCTTTGAAGCAGACCCACATTTTTCTAACAGTAATTACAACATTTAAGAAACAGACTTCAAATCTATCACTTGCACAAATTACAAATACAGTCGTGAGAAAGATCCTGAAACAGAGAAACAAAAAGACAAGATATATTATATTCATTGGTTTCATAGTTCCAAAGGAAGTTTGAAGAAAATTAAGGACATACATAGAGCCATTCCCACTCCACTCAGGGAAGAATGGTTGTTAGTTATTAGAATTAGTTATATGTTGATGGTAGCTTCACATATAATTATCTTGATGTACTTAGCATTATCCTGTCTCATCAGGTCATACTTTATTAAGTAGGTTCTGCAACAGCACATTCATTTTAAGAAAACAGGCTTTATCACTGTAGCTGGAAAGAAGGCAGTGGAAATGTTTGCAGGATTATGGGCAGATTATGACCAGGATTACAGGAGCAAATCGATGTGTCATCTGCATACAGCAAACTGAAATTTATGGAGTTTCCAATTTTTATTCCTTGAAGCAATTCTTTTTTACTGAAAAATCAGGCAAAATGTTCCATTACAATTGCAAAAAGAAAAGAGGATAATGGACAGTCTCGTCTAGCTCCCTGGTGTCATTTTAAAAAGGGCGACTTTAAATTGCTAGTATGTACAGACTTGGTCAGGATATTACAGAATATTTTTAATCCAATTTTTATGAAGGTCTTTCTAAAGTGAGGAGTGTGAGGGTTTGGAGGGGTTTTTTTGTTTCATTTCCATGTATTTTTTTTTTAAGAACAGTTACCAAGTATTTTCATTTTAATGAGTCCAAAGAGTTACCCAGTCAGTCAAATGGACAAATCGATATTATCTAAGATCTTTCTTGGTTTGCAAACACAGAAGACCTGAATCATCCCCAGTGAACCACAATGGAAATAAACCAGACTGACCTATGTGGAAATCATTTGCAGTGAACTGGGAAAGTGTCTCAGATATTTGAGTGCCTGTACGTGCTCTCTGCATGTAGGCGTGTATTTCAGCACTTGTAAACAAATTTTGTCCAGCATGTAAGACCACTATTCAGTGATGCAGACAGGTAGGAAATCCAGTTCTTCAGGACTGTTGAGTTGTGTAATAATAGCGTTTTTGATTCAAATGTTCAGTGAAACTCTTCCAGTAACAGTTCAGTTGTGTATCTATGATTTCTCACTAAGTATTTACTGGCAGCTCATCTAAGCATGCATCTTTCCCCACTGTTAGACTTCAACAGCATTTATTACTTCTTATTAAGTCTAAGGTTACACTTTGATCTGTTGAAAGTTTCAGAAAAGTGCTTTTGTTTACAAACTTTATCTCCTGTTTAAAGCGACTTGGAAGATTAGAGTGTCTGACACTGCTCTTTGAAAGTGCTATTCAGGATTTCTAGATCCGTGTCAAATTTTGAGCCTTTGGTTTTAATAATTGACACAGTTTGGGATACTTCATCTTACTCTTTACACAAAACACGTGCCAGTAGTTTCTCATTTGTATTCTTGCTGGTTTACTTTATACAAAAGCTTTTCTGTAGCCAAGGTGTGATGCCGTTTGTTCATTTTTTGTCAGCTAATTCAGTTGAGGTTTTTTTACTACATTTATTAGTATTCATTGATTTTTGTCTTTTTAAAAGTATTATTCAAAATTGCTATTGTTGTAGCTCTCCTTTTGGAGAACTGCATCATCGTTAATTGTGGTTTTTAATGATTCACATCTTGGATTTTATAGCATATTATTACCATCAGAGAAGCAAGTTTCAAATTAATATTTTGGTCTGAAGAAAAGCCCTCCTTTTTTCAAGAAATGCTTGATGATGTTCATGCTATTTCTTGCTTGTGACAATTGCAAATTTTTTTTTTTTCTGCTACTTCTAGTGTGGCAAAACTACTCCAAATATCTTACCTTAGTCTTAAAGTCTGTGACACAGAGATGAAACTCATTTTCTCAGTCTTTGGCAATGAAAATTTTCTGTGGAAAAAAATCCAAGTCCATCTCCAAGATACATCCTCATATGGCAAATCATCCACAGAATCCTCACCACAGTGGGCACTGTCTTTCAAATGCTGCAAATAGCAGGTTGGTTTGGAAGAATGAAGTCCCAAATGAAAAGCCAAAAATATGTAACACTTTTGTCACATTTTTACCTGGACTTCCTTTTCCTGAGAGATAGATCACAACATATTAATCGATTTTCCATGTGCTGCTCATACGTAGCACAAAATGAACTGAATCGCTGTAAGCTGTAGACAGTTTGCAAACTGATCACTGAAATTAGTCATTCAGTGAAGGCAAATGAGCATAGGTTTCTTGCTAACCCCAAAAGAAGACCTTCCTCAACATTGCTGCCCATGTGCTCATGACTAATGGCACTCCCAGCTGGAACTCAGGTCTGTGCATTACACTGACAACCCATGGAGAAGAGCCCTCAACAGAAGTTGAGCTCTTGAAGTATTGCCTTTCCCTGCCAACCTCACATGGTCTTATCGACAAAAAGCTGCATCCTGACTCTTTTCAACCATGCAATTATTTCTCACAGGCACTGGGACATCTGGGCAATAATACTGACTGCCTCTGCAAAAGCAGACAGATAGCTGTGCATGTGTGCGCCCTATGATGGATCCCACAAAGATGTTGCAAAACATAGAGGTTTGAAAACTACATAGCCCACAAGGGAGGGTCTTTGTCATTTGTCCAAGAGTAACAGGCAGAGCCAGCTCAGAGCTGTGCATGCAGCCCAGCCAGGACCTGTGAGTGAATCAGGAGCACCCTGACTGGTGGTGTCAAAGGTGGTTGGTCAATCAAGCAACAGTGACCTACACATCTTCCCATATGGAATTCACCCATCAGGACCACTAAAGCTGCACTCGTGACTGCAAAGAGCATTGGATTTTGGCAGCTGGGGTTCTAGACACTCTTTTCACAGTATTTTTGCTTAGACATAAGAGTTAGGAAATCTTAAATACTCACATTTCATAAACTTGGTTAGGTGAAGATAGATGGCAGAGAGAGGGCTAGGAAGCTTTAAGTACCCTAGCTTTCAATCATTTCTCAGCTTAGCTTTAATATAAAAATCTATTATTTCTAACTCTAAATCTTCTGTTAGAATCTTAACTTTACAATTAAAGGCTTCTTTCTCCTAAGAGATTTAATTTCTTTATGGATTTTTGGATTAAAATACAATCTTCTGATTGGATTTCTCCTTATTTTATGATCCTAACTTAAATACAAGGTTCTTGGTCCTGTACAAGAAACAAAGAGGGAGAAAAAAGAAAAAACTGTACTTCCATGATAGTCTCACATAGACAATATTTTTCAGTAATACAGAAAAGAAAGGAAAAAAGAACAGCAGCTATATTATGCAAAATAGTTACTGGTAATTGAGAGAAATGGTGATGAATTTTATGCTAGAGTGGTGACACATACACCACAGTACCATGGGAATAACCCAAAACTCTTCTACTAAATTTCAACATACCTCATGTATTAACTGCCTCAAAACTTATATTAGAACTACACACCAAGAATGGGCAAGTAAATTTGAGATAACTTGAGATAGCTCATTCTGCCTATAAAATATGAGAGAAATTGGTAAGATCATGAACACCCTTAAGATGGTCATGATATATCGATGTTCTAAATTCACATTTTAAATCAACAGAAATTCAAAAAAAAATTCTCTAATTAAATGCAAAGAAATGCTGAAGGTCTGTGATTTATTTCTTCCATGCCAACACAGCACATACAGCTGATGGAGCTGCAGTGCTAAGCAAAGTACTGATATGTTGCTTGCAAGTATTACTCGGCAACCACAAGAGCACTAGGAGCAAGGTAGATATTCAATTTGCATAGGACAGGGTCTATACCCTACTTTTATTCAAGTTAATATAACAAATTGAACCAGAGAGATATTGCTAACAAATAGCTCCTGTTTGGGCAGGATATTAATGGAAGGAAAAATAATATGAAGGCTTAGGGTTAGGTTTTGATTGAAGATTTTAGGCTACTGAATCTATTTAGTAATTAGATGAGGACTAAAGGGAACATTTTATCTCAGAATGAATACAAGTTATTTGTTGGGTCAAAGAGCCAAAGTCCCAGGTGCCATGTTTTCATTTACTTACAGCAAATGGAGGAAACTTGGCTTCTCAGCAGCGGTCAGTAATCAAATGTGAAAATTCAGTCAACTTAGTATTTTCTCAATTACAAAGCTTTTTAATGTATTGTTTTAAAATAATTGAAAATAAGCATCAGTGGGAATAAAATTCTCATTTAAAAAATGTTTCTGCAGCAGGAATGTCTAAAGAAAATACAGCAAATAGGTCCATTCTTAACAGTTTCACTCTGCCTGTTGTAAGTGCTAATGTAAATTACACCAGAGTTCAGAGCTACATCATTTTCTCCACTATATTTTTCTGTTTTCATTCCAAGGGCAATTTCGTATAGGAAGGGTGAAAAGAACCACCAGGAGGGGCCAGGATTGCACAGGATGAGGGGGTTTTTCAAATTAATTTTTCTCTCAGAGGACATATCCTTAGGAACTGTTATAAAATTTTCTGTGTAAAGGGATGATTTCTCAAAGTGTAATTCTGCTAGATCAATTATAAATGTATATTTACAAAAATTTGGACCTGAAAATTTTCCTGTCAGTCCTTGTTCAGTCAATATTAATCTGTTCACTGTTGCAATGCATAAAAAAAAAAAAAAAAAAAAAAAAAAAAAAAAAAAAAAAAAAAGAAGAATGGCAGGAAATGATACTACAAGCTGTATCTAAAAATGACACAAAAGCAAAAGACAATCCAGCTTCACATCTTCAGATCATGTGCATGATAGAAAAATCTACAGAAAGGTAGATGCTCTGTTCAGCTGAGGGACAATTATGCTTTCTTAAATAACCATAGTCTCCATTAAATTTGCTTCTCAGGGTTCATGTGCTTTGATAATTATTTTTTTCCTTTGAATTTAACTCTAACAGAATACAGAATCTATGCAAAATTTAATTATGAATTTGAATTTAGAATTCAAAATGTATTGATTTGCATTTTTTTATAGTAGAACCAAATTCTGAAGGATCAAAAAGAATTGGATTTTGGGACTGTTTATAAACAAACAATGTAATTCATTTATCTTCTGTCTCTAGTTTCTTGGAATCAGCCTCTCTAGTGAAATATTGAAGAATCTGATCCTTTACATGCCTTCATCTTCTATTGATAAAAGAGGAGATAAAAAGTGACATGATTTGCATATTTGCTACTAAAGCATCCCTTCTTCTCTTGAGGTGTGCAAGCACCAGTGCCATGGTAACGCACAGCCTTGCCTAGGAACTTTTGGACAAGGAAGAAATTCAAGATCCTTCACAGACAAGTCTCATGGGGAATAGATTAAGGCTACTAAGAAGAGATTGTTCATAACACTTCCATTTGAAATCTGGGAAGCATCAAATGGTGCTATGCAAACTAAGCCAAAATTCCTGAGACAATTATGAAAATAAGTCCAGTTCTGTCATCTGATTTTTGTCTCAAAATCCATAATTTGAACTGAAAGTTTTCAGATCCTAGCTATGCTGAAAAATTGGGAACAAGTGGACTGCATTTGAGCACTCAAAATGGATGCACTCAAGAAGAGGATGAGTTTTTTAAACTCTTAGGAAGAAAAAAATTTCCAGCAATGACATTTGTGTATGTAGGCAACCTTAGGCCAAAAAAAAGCAAGAAAATCAAAGACAACATAACTTCTGTCTGCATAGAAAAGAACTTCGCATGCAGAGCTTTCAGATTTTATTTTAATTATTTTAGAAATCTGTTTATTAAGAAAGTAAGATATATCTCCACAATGCATGCAAGCACCAAAACAGAATTACAGAATTATTTTCTACTCCCCTCTGTTTTGGATATTGAGGCATGTTACCATTAAAAACCTTCAACAAACATACAGCTAAATCAATCAGTTAAAATTGTGATCAGAGAAAAACAAGCTATAAGTGAAGCAGACAGAACAGCTAATATCAGGCAACTGAGACAGAGAGTAGCATAATAGATTGATCAATTTAATGACTGACTAAAACTCAGTTCTAAAATAAGCTGCAGGACAAATAGGGGTAAAAATCCTTCCTGACTACACAGTTGTTTCTTTATGATCAATTCCTTCATCTGCATTGCATAGCATTGCACAAACTGGTTGAGATTAAAATCTTGAAGCTCTGTGTTTTGGATTTGTCTCAACTGGCAGCTTATTCAAGGTTGTTAGTCAGATCTGATTTATAAGTCTCAAAATGTCATGAAGAGGGTTCACATTAAAAAAAAAAAAAGTCATGTATATCATGCGAGCATCATTCTGGAGATGATTCAGTCACTGTAGGTTGTGCCACAGCTCTGTTCCAATGTGTAGCACTGTTTGAGTCATTGATTCTAACCAGACTTCTTTAAACCTGATTTTTCCTGGAAATACTACGGATTCTTTTTTTTTTTTTTTTGTCCTTTCTTCCCTTACTCAGAAGACCAAGACACAAATTAATCGATCTCCCTTGTGTTACTGTGACCCTGCTGTACCTTCAACACACCCCCAAAAGGGAAAGGTATAATTAAATCTGGATGTGATTGTTTTCTAACAATACATTGGTTACAAGGAACAACAACAGCAAGAATAAAATCAGGAATGTGGGATAGAAAATTTTTCCTTTCATTAAGGGTGAATCAGTCACCAAAGGATTGCAAAGTTCTTCAGGACAAAAAGATCTTTTCTCATCATATTTCAGCTTCTTGGTAAGATGCTCTCTGAAGTGGATACAACTAATGTGGGGGGCAAAAGTCAGTGTGGAGACACCATCTATGCTGACGGGTTTTCCGTAATCCTGTGGGTTTGCTTCCATACATTTAACCCAGTTGTCAGACTAAATAGGGAAGGTAGGCATGTTATGTTGAATCAGTTCAGTTAGAACCTCAGGACATTGAGAAACTGAGCTGTAAACTCTAGAGCCTGACCTTGATAGCTGAAATATTTCACAAAGACCTTTTCTGGAGTTAACAACAAAAGGCTTAAGTCCTGAATACAACTCATTAAAAAGTGTTTCTCCAATTAGAGTTTTCCAGGAAAATTAGTTACCATTTAGTAGTAATTCAAACAATTTTTTTTCCCCAAAATTAAAAAAAAAAACCCAAGTAAATATATATCTATATTTCAGACATTGTCTGCTCTCATTCTCTTCTGTTGGTCCATTTTGCAGGCAGCTTTCACCCCCAGAAAGTCATTTCAACCTTTCCTCTAGGACAATGCAAAGGCAGCGTGCTGGAAAGCATCACGTCTGTCTTTGGCTTCAGCACCTGGGTGATAAACACTGCATATCTGGAAAGCCTGTCCCTGAAAGAGAATGGAGACAAGAAACAATATCCCCACAACTCTCACAAAGTCTGATTTGCAAATCAAAATACTTTGTTTTCTGCCAAAACTATATAAAATCCCATAAGCTTTAAAGAAAACGCTTGGTTTTTTAAACTCCCTCGATGAAATCTGAACTCTAAAAAATAATAATTTTTCAATAAACCAACAATGTCTGATTAAAATAATTCAGCCATATATTCACCCATGTGCTTTGTATTTCTACTTTAAAGAAACACAATTTTGGCTACAATAAAAATTGTTATTACAAGCATAAATATTTGTAGAAAAATACTAGAAGTTCAATTAAGACTCATACAAAAAGGTTCATATGCTACTTAAGAAAAAAATCCAGAAATCATAAATGATATTTCAGAGTTGCTTTATATGAAAAAGCTGAGACATGATTTTATATTTCATATTTCAGAAAAAATTAAACTCCATAAAATATAAAATCTATCTTTTACCTGTCCATTATGTAGTGTCATGAAAGGAAGGAAATAAATGTTTTATCACTGTCAACTTAAATATGCAGCTTAGGCCTTTCTTGCTCCATTTTAAGAATAGTCAAGAAGGAAAAACAATATCAAAAGTTCATTAATATGTTCCATACTGAAAAGGTTAAAAGGCATATTTCGGTGTCTGCTGCATGAACATGCCCTAAAGTATTGCTACCTAATTCTAAAGTATATTTTGTTTTTCATACTTAAGCTTGTAAGTAAACCAAATTCTGCTTATTTCAAAATGTCAATACAATCTTCTATTATTTTCTAAATGAATGCAAAATGTAAAGAATTTTCATTCTAATTAAAGTATTTATTTTTGTTCAATTTTGTTTCAGTTTTTACTTAAGTTGCATAAAAAGTAACCTTGTGTCTCTCCAATTTGGGTAAGTCTAACATACAGTCCACAAATTAAATTGGGCTTTTTTAACTGGGATATGAAATCACCATAATGAGATATGTTGCATCTACCCAAGGTCTAGCATGTCACCCAAGATCACACCAAGATTCAAAACTATTTTTCTCCACCTTGCCCATAACTCCATCCTTCTGTTATCAGTGACAACTAGAACTGTTTTCTAACATGGAAACACAGACATAGTAGAGAACACAACAAAAGAATGTGGAACAAGGCTGTCACACCCTGAAGTGCGCTCCTAGGAGAGTCATGTGATCTTCTACTCTGGTTTTTTTCAGACGAAAAATAGAAATAACACACATATTTTACTACATCATTACCACAGCAATTTCTGTACAGCTCCCCTTTATATATTATGGTGACTTATGCAACTATTATTTCAATATCATTCATTCTAACACTTTTTTTTTTTTTTTAAGTGTACCTATTTTCCTGGACATGAATATGGAGACCAAGCACTGAAAAAGGTGAAGATCATTGCCAGTACAACTGTCTGGAAATACTTTTGATGGAACAATTTTTCAAAGGAAAATTCAGAAGTGTCTTAAGATGCTTTGAAAACTTACAAGGTGTTTTGCCAAAATTTTGCTTCAGAGAAAAATTAAGACAAAAGTTCCATGAATGAAGAAAAATGTACTGTTTGGATCTCTTCCAAATGAATCAGTTCAGGGTTTTTTAAATGTGTTACAAACATGTGTTTTTCAATGCAAAATCAGCAAGAGGCAAAATGATAATAAAAGGATGGGATTTTTCCAAAGTGACATATCTGTACTGATCAGCAACATTTTGATAAGAGTGGAAGATGGGAACTGAAATTGTTCACTCCATGGAAATTTAAACCTTGCATCTCTTACATTTTCTTTCCTTCTCCTGCTCTGCTTGAAGTAGGCAGCAGAACACATAAATCCAGGTTAAATGTGTGCCACAGGAAGTCTTTTTCAAAACATGTTTTTTCTTTGTCTGCAAGCTTCAGCACCAAAAACTTCTATAAAAAAAGCTGAAGCAGCCCCTATAATGTTCAACAAATGACCAAACAGGTACATGTGTAGTTTAGCCTACAAAACTCTGAGTAGATGCTATTTCCCAGGGATCCAATAGTAGACCATGACACATTCTGGGGAAAGTCCTGCATAGGTAAAATAGCTCCACAAGGTACATAAAGCCCTTCACCCAGTAGCGTTGCCAATGGCACAGAGATTTTCTCAAATGATCTTGATATAGTTGCAAATTGGAAAAACATTTGTATACTTCAGCAGAAGAGCATTCTGGGTACAAATTCAAAAGCTTCATTTCCTCCAGTGTATAAGAACAAACTTGCAAGTTTACACACCAGTCACTAGGAAAGAAAAATTAGGAATAACTTCTGCACAGATTTTTGGCTGGCATCAGTAGTTTCATCTAAGGATATTTTCTGTCTAATGCTGGCTGCTTGCAGCTTCATAACACTTGACAAATTCTTGGTTCCTAAAATCAACCATAAATGTTTTGAGAATTGCTTCATTTAGCAGGGAGTTTTCAGGACCTCAATTCAGTATTCAATTCAGTGTAGTTGTGTCTTCCCTCTTTAGCTTATCTCTTTTATACATTTTCATCTCTTTTATACATTTTCAACTCTAAAAACTTTCTTTGTATCCTCCTGGTCCTGGACCACAGGCAAGATTTACAATCTGCAAACTGGAAGTTCCCCAAGCATGAGAATTTCTCCTGGAGGGGGCTCTATTTTTGGAAGGCAAGGACACACAGAAGCAGCACTTCTAAGTCTGGTGTTTAGGGGGAAAAAAAAGAAGACAATAGAGAAACTAGGGATTTTTTGCAAGTGCACAAAAACTGTGAATTCCTAACAAAGTTGTACAAAGAGATTGCCAAAATAGCTATTATATAAACTCTCTCCAGAACCACAATAACATATGTTTTGAATAACAACCATTCAAGAAAAAAGAAATTATATGTATTATTGCAAAAAAAAGGAGAAGGATAGTGAAAAAATTAATTTAGGTAGGTAACCTAGCAAAAATCACATACTGAGAATCCACTTGAAGCAGAAAGCTAAATTGACAGACCTTCTCCAAAAACTAGCCTTCAGGAGGCAAGATTGCAGCACCTTTTTTGGAATATTTTGCTGGATAATTTTTTGTTCAAAATGAGATACCATACTGTAAATATAAGATCATCTGTTCAATGGTTGTGTCAGCATTCAGCGCTTCTGTTCATTCCCCAAAGTACAGTATACCAGATATTATACCAAGACTGTATAGTACAGGTTTCCATCACTCAGAAATGTTACATTTTAAACCAGAGTTTGTAAATGAAATATTTTACTCTGCAAAACCAACCTTAGCCTCAACATAATCTTGATTCACTGCTGTCTGCAGTATTACTGAAAGTAGAAATCTTAACTTGCAATAACAAAAAAAATTATGCCTGGTTTTACAAGAATCTAGGCAGCCACTTTAATAATAAGTCCACGTTTCTAAGATTAGTAAAGCAACACCCAATTCAGAATGAAAAAAATATACCCAAAGACATCAAGGTGCTTTTAACATTTGCTTGAATATCTCTGAGTTTGCTCTGATTGTGTGCTAGAAGTCCACTTTCTGAGAATTCTATAAGAATTGCCTGTGTAATATTTGTTTTGCATGCAACTAGAGATTAAGGCAAGCAAGCTATTTTCTCTAGTACCTTTAGCTGGTAGTCATGGTAATACCCCAACAATATTATTTTTTGTAGGCTTCCTGAATTTTTGAGTTCAAAAACTATCAGAGGACAGCAATTCCTAAGCAGCGCAAGCAGAGCAGCCCATTTAAGCCACATAGGAAATACATTTGCCAGGAAATACCATGACAATCCTTGGAGATGCTCCTAGGATCTCTAACTCATGCCTGGGACAGCCCTGCCTAGTGTTTCCTTCCTATGAAAACAAAGACAGAGATTAAAGAGAAAGAGAAGCCTCTTAGACTTTCCCTTTTAATGTGATATAATCTATCCTCTCACAAACAAGAAACTAGCCCTGAAGAATAATTGTTTTATTCACATCAAGAGAACAAATAGTTTCTTGAAATTTGGGATTGTTAAGGCATTGAAAGACAAAAACACTTATTGGGAAGAGGAACCAAATGCCATTGAATGTGTGGAATTCAAGCTACTTTAAAACAGCAGGATTTTGGAAAGTTAGTTGGGGTGTTGATGGCCCTTTCTTATTCTTTTACAACACTTAACTTACCAACAATGCAGTCAATATATGCTTATCTGCTCCCAAGTCACTATTGTGCATGAAAAGCCATGTTGGACTGGACAATATTAAAAAAAAAAAAAAAAAAAAAAAAAAAAAAAACAAAAATAGCAAAAAGAAAATGTTTCCCAGGCAGCAAAATTGTGTCTGTTTTTTCACCTGTGTCTGACATATTCATTTTTCCCAAATTTTGTGAATAGGCTTGGTAGAGCCAAGCCTGCCTTTTCTGGCGAATAAACTATCGTCTCTCCAAATTTTGTTTTCTTCCAATCATAATAAAAGAATGCCAGTTCTGAACAACTTCTGAAAGCTCTCAGAATTTGAGTGCAATGCTTACAGAGAAAGAATACCTCCCTGACAACTGCTGTTTTCTTTGCTGATGAAAGAAGAGTTCACACCATTTGAACTTGGATCACCCACAGACCTGTACTATTTTGACCCATATGTTTTATTGAAATAGTCTAAAATATATTCCACCTTATTGCTAGCTATATAAAAAAGTTAATATCTTGTACATCCCTCTGTAAAAGAATTTTCTTCATCCATTTCTGCATTTTGGAAAAGCTGCTACTTTGCATTTAATTTTTTATTGATTCCAAAGTTTATTAGGAGTCTGTACAGGAAAGAAAAAAAAAATCAATAGAAAAAAGTTGCAAGTACCCCTGCAGATGACCTCCCCTGTAGACTGCTCAAGATTTGACTGCTCAAGGACATCTGCTTTACCAGTCAGTGAAAACACTCTGCTACCTACAAATAAGTTAAAATGGCAAAGGAGCTTTGAGAATCAAAAAAAAACACAGCACCACAAGCATTGGCTAATGCTGGAATGCGAAGCACAGTCCTTGGAAACAGATGGTTTAATACATCACAATAAATCTCTTACCAGCCTTTGAAACATAGTGCTTCAGATAAAAATATGTTTAAGTCACAATCTGTGGACAAAATGTTGTCCTCAGAGGCAGAAAGGAAATGCTTTTGATTTTACTGAGAGTTGCAGCTCAGAAAGAATTTAATAAATGTTTCTAAAGAAACTGATCAAAAGTTGCTTCTCAACTTTTTCCATAATTATGAAATTCAACCTAAAAGACTACATAGTAACTTAACACTAATAAACCCTTCAGCTAAAACAACTGCCATTCAGCATTTATCTTCCTCACCCAGGTCCTCCAAAGAGCAGCTTATGATATACCTGGGTCACAGACAGGGGTAGCAACGGCAGGACAATTATCAGAGCAAAGTAAGGTTGTCATTTTTGCTAAGCATTCACGTTACATACAGCTGACACATCAGAATACCTGACTGGATTTGCATAAATGAAAGAGCTATAGACCATGACTGTCACAAAGATGTCACATCAACAGGACCATGCTTCCTTCCTCGTTAGGTTTTTATGGGGGTCAGTCCTGGGAAGGAGGAAGTACTAAGGCAGAAAGAAGGGTTAGGTATTTTGGATGATATAGCCTTAATGCAGTCTCAGTTTTTGACAAGTTAAAGATTGCATTTTTAGAGTTAAGAACTTAAAGGAGATTGGGTACAAGCTGGTAATTTCTTGATCTAAGGAACATTAACATTCATTTCTAATTCATACAAGTTGGTATGCATCTTCAATTGCGTCTGCAATGTTTATTCCATCATTTGCTTCGTTTCACATGAGTTCTTTCATTTAAACAATATTCTCCTACAGTAGGGGTGATGGGTCCTCAGCTCTCTCCAATGGCATCAGCAGCTTCTTACGTCTCCCTTGGCGAAGTTAACAGCGGGCAGAGTTTGTACCGCATAATTTATCTTACTCAGGAACGCAGTTCATGAACAAACTGCAGTTTTTACAGGTTCGTTTCCTATTTGAAGCTGTCCAATAAAAGTTTTGGGCAAACCAATTTCAGTCTGCATATTGCTCATAAACTGTTCATGGTGTGTAGTAATCACAGTACTTGCTACTTGTAATTCAGCAGTCAGCCTTTTGGATTGGTCAAGCTGATTGAGCATTGAGCTAGATCTACCAAACCCCAAGTAGACCAGAAAATGGGAGGTTTTCTGGGTGAGAAACCAGGACACATGCCCAAGGGGACTGGTAAAGATATGAAGATCAGTAAGGATGGACTACCAAATGTTAAAAAAAAACAGTGTCAGCTTTGATGTTAACAGTACAAGAAAGTGCACAGCAGTTCCCAGTGAGAACGTGCAAGTTTATTCTCTTCTTTAGTTAGGAGGATGACTCACACCAAGAAAAAATTCAGGTTTGATATGACCAAATTTGCCAAGTTTCCTATAATGAATAAAATCATTTCATTTCATCAACATTATAAAAAGTTGTATTTTTCATTACTTGGCAAGCAGCAAGACTATGCCCTTCCTAGATTATTTATTTCAACCATTGATTCACAACAACCGGGTAGGAAAGTAGAAAAGTTTGTGTGAGAACATGAACACTGAGTTTTCAACAGTTCTCAAGAAAGACAAAAATAAGTGGTCTAAAAATCTTCTTTGATGTGTGTGAGGATACTGTCCCCTACTTCAGACTCCATGTTTTAGAAAATACAAAAATACCAAGCATGCAATATCCCCTCCTACTCCTCAAATAGTTGCCTTAGAATTGAGAGAGAAAATAAAAATGTTATTTCTCCATACTACACATAAGTTTAATCACAGTGCATTTTTCATTCCATTTTTCTCAAGGCAAAACAGAAATTTTAGAGAGGATTGAACAGTTACCAATAGATCATAGAGGTAGGTAGAAAGGCAAGGAAAGGACATAAAGGTATTATTGGCAAAGCAGAATAAGCAAAAGTGGACTCAGTAAAAGAAATGTAGGTCAGAGCTAAGGTCTTCATGTCCCTGGAGGCTTGCAAAGAAAGTCTGAAGCTACAGCAAAGTCACACAGAGTAAGTCTTTTCCAAGGTGTGATTGTGCACTTGACTATTGGTGTTGAAGAAGCTCCAAACAAATTGCTATAATAATAACTGTAATTTCTGTGGCAGATATTGCAGGACTTAAATTCCAAAACACTCTGACATCTGGTTCCTCACTGAAAATGGTACTAAGCAAGATCCAGAAGTACCTTTTTCTTCTTGCCCTGTAATCAGTATTGGAAGAAAAAATAAACTTGAGGCAAGTGAAAGAAGTCCAAAAGATCAGACATTTGCTTCATTTCAGATGTGTGGGAGTTTATGAGATTGTGTGTGCTCACATCTTGCCAAAGCCACAACAGCTGGATTCGTTGTTTGCTGCTTCAAACACAGCAGTGGCCCAGAAATTTCCAGGGTAGGGAGTGCCCTCATGCACAATGCAGACCTCTAACCCAGACTCAGACCTTTTCTCATGTGGTATCCTGCCAGTCAGGGTCACTTAGTTATCTGCAAATGTTAGGGGAAAGAAATAATGTGCTGAGGAATAAAAATAACCCATTAAAGTATTTTTAGCTGATGGGGAAGATTTGGAGGTATTCATGATAGCTTTTCAGTCACCAATTATGAAGAGAAAAATTCTGCTCCAGCAGAAAACTATCACAAAAAACTTGATAGTTTGAAAAGTCAAAGTTCAGAAGTGAAGCAAGTATGAAATAGAGATAGCATCAATCACTGTTACACCATCAATTAGTGGCAATACCACTGAGAAGCCAAATACTCATCACATCCCATTCCATAGATGAACTGCAATTTTACAGATTGGAAAAATGGCATTTTTCAATTAAATTTTGGTTTTGAATAGGTAGAAAAATACTGTCATCATGTGTAGACACATACCATACTCCTGGTCTTATTTTTAAAATTTTGATCTCTAGCATCTAAATTAAATCAGGTCACATGTAAAATAAAGCTACATGAAAACCAGCAACAACTAGATTACATCAACACAAGTAAAGAAAGAATCATACTAACAACAATAACAAAACCATTTGTCCAATATTGCTGGCTACCCACATTTTCAGCCACTGTGGATGGTAGTTATCATTCAGAGACTTCTAGAATAATAATGCATTGTGCATGTAACTCTGTTAGGAGACATAAAATAGGGATGAGATAGATGATCTTTCCAACTTTCACTCACTGGATTCTTCTCAGTACTTGGCTTCCCTAGTCCATCCATTTCATCTGGTCACTTGGGATGTCAGCAAGCAGTGATGATACAAGCACACAGTCAGGTGCAGCTATTTACCAAGCACTGTGCTACACCTATTGCTTGAATAAATCTGAACAGCATCTTAAAGCAAAGGAGACACTGCTGCAGTAACATTGACAGAAGACCTAGCTATTAAGCTGTCTACAGAGTCTAGTATCAGTGAAATGTTTGACAGCCGCAGGGACAAATATGTATTAGCAACATTGCTTAATCCATGTTTCAAGGGCAGAATTGAAACCATGCCTTCACCCTATGCAGGAACAGATTGCTGGAAGGATACTGTCATAAATAACAGTGCTGGAGGCCATACCATTATGCACCTCCTCTTCTCCCTCATCCTTCCACTTAGCTCCCCTAGGCCAAGTATATCTCATAAAGCAGAAGATGCACAAGCTCCTGGAACACCACAGAGTGCAAAAGAAGTAATCACAGCATACCTACGGTTCCTGGGTCTTCCTTTATCAGCTCAGAGTGGGGCAGTACCTCCCAGGAAAAACTCAATTTGTCCGTATCATGGGAAGAATCTGTCCATTATGAAAGGTCTATAGGTGTCATGGGAGACCTTTTCATATGCTGGGAAGTGAGAAGTTGACTTTTGAAAAAGATATGCTCTAGTTCAGACAGGAATTAATTCAGCAAAGCCTATGGCCTGTGTTAAACAGGAGGTCAGATTTGATGATTGTAGTGGTCCCTTCTGGCTTTATAATCTATAAAGACTAACTACTTTACGGGGTGGAGGAGGGAAAAAGACAAAAAAAGAAACCAATACTGGTACTTTTAAACCTCCAAATTCCCACTATGCAATATGTGCTCAGATTTCTTTTTCAGGTATGTGTCTTGCGCTGAGACAGATCAAAAAAGTGGGTGTAATAAACCACAGCATAGAACATCTCTTTCTTAAGGGAGTAATTAGAAAAGCTTAGCAAGTTAAACTTGCAACATACAGGTGACTCTTTAAATTAGCCTAATGGAGGAGACTGCAGAGGAATCTATCAATCAAAATTGTTACAGAAGGTGAGGAGACATTTTATCAAGTGTGGTGCTTACACTCCTATTCCCTTTTTCCTCACTTCTCATATATTATATAGAAGATTTTCTGTACTATCCGCTTGAATAATTTGGCAGAAGAAAAGAATTGTGCAAATCTCTGTTCTGTGAGAGCTTTTCTTGAAGCTTTGATTCACCTGGGTTCATAAATCTCTGGGTTATGCTTGGAGGTTTAAGGACATGTGAGCTGCAAAACTGCAAACTGATCTCATGTTAATAGCGTGCAAAATTGCAAAATTACAAAGCCATAAATGGATTTACATTTGCAACTTAGGAACAATGGGCTGACTTTTCCGTTTGTAACAAAAATCTATAGCCAGGCACATTTTACCATATATCCACAGCGCATGTGCCCACAGATACACATGCAGACAATTTACTTGCTGGAAATTTGTGAGTGAATCCAAAGAGTGAAAGCTCATAGCAAGTAAACAATTTGTAGAGTATTCTTTCTCAAAGTATCCCTTATTATAGGCTTCTGGATTATTTCACTTTTATTTTCTCCTGTAGTACTGAATCTTAAATCAAATAAAACCCATACCATGTAAAACAAGAAATCAGTCAAACTACTGAGGCTGTAAGGTTTGTGTTTGCACTAGAATATTTAAACAGAAAATACAAACCCCAGATTTCAATGCACACATTTAGGTAAATTCAGCAGGTATGGTAAAATGGAATAACCTCTATTTTCACTGTACTAATTTCATAACACAGGAAGCTCCTTTCCAGAACAAACCAGAAAAGAACAGTTGTCCTAATAACAAAGTATTATATTTACATATTTTCACTAAAAGCAAACTAAGCAAACTGTAATACAAAAATGGTAAATTTATCTTCATTTTAAAAGGAATATTTTTGTGAGGATAGTTACAGTGGCCGAAGGGTTCTTTTTTGCTTTGATAAAACCTGTTTGTCAGGGGACAGAGAGAAGAAGGTATTTGCTTCCCATTTTTCATTCAAATTTCACCTGTGAAACAGAAAGGGAGGGGTCTATCTCACTTTTGACAAATTTTTGGTATGTGAGAAGTCATCCAACCCAATTTCCATCAATATTTCCCATTGCAGAGATGAATATGTGTTTCTCCAGCTATTATCATTATTGTAACTCTTTTCATCTGTGTGACAAAGAGGAAAGCTAGGGTTAAGGTTCATTGTCTTAAACTTTCTCCTGATGTTAGGTCCCTACAAGTATTATCAATATGGCTCAAATATGTAACATTCAGGTTAGATGCAACTCTAAGAAACTACTAAATCGCAACAGTTAGTGATGCAATGTTGAGGAAAGATGCATAACCAGAGATAAACTATTTTCAAAGAGAATTAGAAGCATAAGAATGCCAAGAGTTTTGAAAATCCCACTATTAAGGACATCTATTCCCAAGAGGTACATGCAAGTTAGGCACATAGAGAACACATAGAGCAAGATACATGATAATGCTACAGATTTTTTGGGTTCCTGAGGCATGCAAAAAGTTCAGCTGAACTGTCCAGGGGCTCCTTCACTTCTTAGCATCCCATAAAGAAAGGTGTGACTATACAGTTAGGTAGATCCTCCTCTCCTGAGTACAAGTACCAAAACAGCTAATCTTTCCCTTTAGATACTGGGGAGGTTTGGAGGTGTGTAGTCTGTTATATTAAATCCATGACTCCCCTGATTCCCTGTGTCACACACTTCACAAGGATCATGTAACATCTGTCATGAGGGATTGATTGCAAGGGTTTATGCTTCCTGGTAGGGGAAAAAGACAGTGTAGGTGGAGATGGGGCTGCCTGACCAGAAAGCAGCAAATCCTCTTGACCCAGCTCTCTGCAGAGTGGAAGAGGAAGAGTAAACACTTCTTGCCTGCAAGTACAGCCCCATTTCCCATTTGGAAAATTTCCCATTTCCCATCTGTTCCCACCTCCCAGCTAGAGAGCATCTCCCATGCTCTCAGCGCTTTAATCTCAAAGATGCATGCACACAAACTCTTAACTACTAGGTTTCTTAGAGCAGGTCAGGGTTACATTTTCTCTGCCACTCTCAAGACAAGTTAGTAAAGAAAGAAACTTCTCTGTAGACCTGCTGCAGCCAGATAGCTTTATGAAATGTACCAGGTAGCTTTATGAATGCCCATCAGGAAAAACCCAGATACTTCAGGGCAAGAAGTGTGTGTGTGAAACCCATGTGACTTGGAAACTTTTCTGCCTCCAGGTTCTGGCTACAAAGCTGCTGTAGTTCTGGGGAGATCAGTGAGGTTTCGTCTGATAGCCATGGACACTGAAACTTTTCTAAGGGCCAAGGTCTAGAGCTTTGGCTTCCCTAGCAACACTGAGAATCCTAATGCAAAGGTAATGGTCTTTCCTGTTGTTCTTGTATAAACTACATTATTTATTCCCACTTGGAACAGACAAAGTAAACGCAGTATTTTAAAAGTACTTTGTCTTTCTATATGAGACCTCTCAGTGGTTTTGGACCTGTGAAGCAATAGAGAGAAATATCTGCCAAAAATCTCCTCAAAGCAGGAAGCATTAGGAAAAAGTCTCAGGAAAGCCTAATCCCTCAGTATTTTAATTCAGAATAGTTTGGCTGAATTAAGAAAAAAAAAAAAAAAAAAGAAAAAAAAAAAAGCCCCTGGATGCTTATGTGAATTGGAATCACTGATCTTTTCAAAAATTCAGTTTTTCCTCAGAAGCATTTGTAAATCTCTTCTTGCTGCCCATTTGAGCTTAGGTAAAGTCAAACGAGCTTTATTCCCCCATTGCCACCAAAGGCATGCCTACAGCACACATAGGATCAGGCTGGCATGCGTGATGGCAGAACTCTTGTCAAGGACTTCAGATCAGGCTCTGGGATCCCACCAGGACTTTCAGGTATATGCTTGGGTCACCAGTCCCTACTGAAGCCTGTACCAGTGAGCCTTCATGCCTCTTGCTAAAACTCAGCAAATTCCACAATTTCCCGTCCAAGTAACTCAGTAAATGTGGATCACCAGCAGTAAACCCTTTTTTTTCTTTTTTTTCTTTTTTTTATGAGAGGCAAGGGGAACCAGGTCTTGGCAATCCATGCTCTATTATCACTTGCCAACTTTGCTTTCCAAGGGTAGCAAAGTTCTGGCAAAAATAAATATATAAATAACTATCTGCAGCAATCAGCACAAGGAAAACAAACAGAAGAGAAAGCTTTGCCCAGCAGCAGGCTGAGGGGGGCTGATAATGAATGACTGATGATGATTACGTGTAATTTTTTACTTCCTGCAAAATGATAGATACTGGCCAAGTCAGCCCCACAGCACCACTGTCATAGAGCCAGGCTGGAAAACCAACTAAACAGCAGAGCTCTGCTTCCACAATATGTGGAGCATCCAGCTTCAGGAGGTGAGCTGCCCTGGGCACCCACATGGCACCTTGCACACAGCAGCTCCTGGGCCACCACCGTGGGCACCACGGCCCCTCGGCAGGAGCAGTAGAGGGAAAAGAATGGCTGGGGGATGCATTCAGAAGGGAAAGGAGAGGAGAAGAAACCCACATAACAAAAGCGCTTATGATTAATGAATTGGAGATGAGAGGAGAGTTTACATATGCACTTGGAGAGGAGGAAAAGATGTTCACAAGCTTCCTCCATGACAAATGCGGGCAAGAAACAGGTAGGAAAGAGCTATTAATCAGTGGTACAAAGAGGGTTTTTTTCCCCCAGGACAAGCTAGTCCAGGTAAACTGCTTGAAACTGCTGCTTCCAGCTTGCCCTTTACAGAGGTCTGCTCAGCAGGCCCCACAACTCTCTGCAATGAGCCAGTGCCCTTTAAATCCAGCACCTCCTTTATCTCCTCACACAAAGTGGAAAAGAGTCCTAAAGACAGCAAATGAGTAAAATCCTTCATCTTCATGTTTAAGCCACCGTTGTTATTCACAGCGCACCTTACAAGCGTGGCCACCTGCCAGTCAAACAAATACCACTCTGCAGAGTCCCCTAAACAGCCATCTGATCCTTTTCTAACCATTGTTTAGAGTTGTTTAGGGGTGCCCATGGAGTGATGATTAACAGCCCCAGGCGCTGTGCAAGCACTTGGAATATGCATTTCTTTCTAGTAGGGACATTTTTTCTTTCATATTTTTATTGGTTGTGTTTTATTAGTCACATTGCTCTTCAGCCTCCCTGCAGCATTGGCAGCAATGCCATTAGCTCGAGATGGAGGTGCGTGTCCTCCCTTCATGGCTGAAGTGAGGTACCACAATAAAGGCAATATCAATAAATAGTACATTGCAGGAAATTAATAAGCAGTGTAGAGTTGTCAGCCAATAGTGACTACAGAATAGGTAGCACGTTTAATATCAAGTAATTTCTTGTTTTGGTTGCTAAGAAAGTATTTAGGAGTCTCAATAGAATGTAGTAAAACTGACTGGAGAAGGCACACAATTATTAAGGGAAGACCACAAACATTAATTACTTAATAAGAGCTTGTAATTATCTGACAGCTGGAGCACCTTGCTCTATCTGACATATGTAGTGTTACTCCCTTGCACCAGCCACAAGAAAAATGGTGGAAATGTTATGTGATAAAATATCCTGGTCTCTTAGCCCAGTATCTCAGAGATTCCCAGAGTAGGGCAAAGCCTCTCACGGCAAAGCCTCTCAGCATCCCAGCAAGTCAGAAAAGCCTTTGCACACCATTTTACAAACAGGCAAGTACAGGTAGGGACTGTTGGGATGTGTCAAACAATACACTGAGGTAAAAAAGAAAAGCATCATCATGCACCAAGACTCTCATACAGAAATAAGGATATCTGTTTTTTAATCCTGGCTTTGTCAGTAGTGTCATTTTTCCCTGCTTAAAACAAGGATGACACTACATCTCATCGTATTCTGATAGGTCCCCCATGATGACAATGAACACGTCATCCACCTGAAAGGCATTTCCATGTCACTACTATCAAGTTTAACATCACTGCCTATAGGAGTGCAGTCTCAGGTGCAAATTCTTCAGTGGTGAGGACATGATTTCTCTGCACACAGGTGCAGAACAGAACACAGAAGGAGGCTGATTTTGCCTGATATTTTTAGGTGCTGCTGCAATCCAGCCAACAAAGAGCATGAGCACACACAGAGAATTCTCCAGGTACAATGGCTGAGGTACACAAATGGAGAAGACTTTATACACCACCTGCAGATTTGCAAGGACAAATAAGAGATTCTCCTACAGCTGACTCCTTTTTCTTTCTTTCTTTTCAATTTCCGGAACTTTCTGGAATGCTTTATGGCCTATTCCTTTGATTAACTTTTTTAAAGGCATGAAGGAAGAAATTATGTGAAGAAAAGAAGAGCAACATATTTCCAAACATGCTATAAAAAAAAATTTAAATCACCTGATCCCTACCAGAACTTCACTGACTAAATTGTTAAAAGGGGAGGGGGGGGAACCCTGCACAACATCCCATCCAGATGGTAGTTCCAGTGCTCCGTGGTCAGCCTGTTTATTAATGAACATCTGTTTTCCTTACAAAACAGGATGGACTTTCTACTATAAATTCTCCTTTCATATATTTCTTGGAAAATGACATTAGGAGTTATTTGCTGTCACAGAGATAAGCCAAATTTATTTTTAATTTTGGAAACTGCATATTAATTATAACATTTCTGTCACTCACTAGATTATTGATGAATGCATCACTAAAACATACAGCTAGTTGAATATTGAAAAAAATAAAAATGTTACTTTCTCTTTGAAGATATTTGGCTTCGGTCCCTTTAGTTGTCCTTTCCTTTTAGCTTTCTGCATAACAGGATGAATGCTGCTGGTAAAGATGGTAATGGACATCAGACTTCAAAGGGACCACACAGTGTTAGAGGTCCCTAAAACAATCATTACATTTCAGCCCATCACTGTTTGGCCATGGATACTTTTTGAATAGATAAATGGCTTTATTGTAATTCATGATAAGTTTCTCCTTAGTTGTAACCGTATCTTATAATTTACAGAATGTTATACATTGAATTACATAAACAATTGAGATGTGGTAACCTAAAAGGCAATTAAAATTTGAAGACAGACTAGAATTATAACTACAGGACCATATGTAGGGCAATATTTTTATTACAAATGAGAAGGCAATGGAAGATTTCAGTCCTGTCTCACAATTTTGAAACACCACATCAAAAGAACTTGAAAGGGAATGTTTGGATGCAACCTCTTCAAAAATAAGGTTTAGATTTAAATCCAAAAAAGATTTAATTGTCTATTAATGATATTCACCCTCTAAGGATCTGGAAACTCATCTAGAAGGTTTTTTTTTTCCTCCAGACGATGTCTCTTTTAAAACTGTGGTGCTGAGCAATAGTAATCTTATGATGTCTTTCTTTTTGTGATCTGACATTACCTTAGGAAAGAAGCAAGTTGGGAGCTGGTATATCTGCTTATGCAAAAATTTCGAAGATAAAGACACATTTATTTTGTTCAGCTGGTTGGATTTTTTTAAAATAGGAAAATTTGAATTTACAAGAACTTCATGTGTATGCATGGGAGAGTGTGTGTGCAAGCATGTTTCAGTTTCTGTGTACAGCCTGGTATTCAAAGCAATCACTTATCTGCAGTTCAATGGCTATTACTATGGCACATAACAGATCAAAACACTGTGAATAAAAGGCATGATACTGAAAGCCATACTGAGGGCACTGGAACTGTGCTACTTAGAAATCATGGCTCCTTGCTAGTTTCAAATTATATAGCACAGCTACCATCAAACTTAGCTTTCCAGATCCACCAGTGGCAAGCATTTCAGCTAAAAAATATGAAAAATGGGCAAAAATACTCCAAGCAATCAAATGCATCAGACAAAACCCAGACAAAACACTTAAGTGGTTACGTTGTCTGTGTTGTCCATCCTGCAATCTGCTCTTTCAAAAAAAGTGCAGACATTACCACAGGGGACAGGGCAAAGGACAGTAGTGAACTCTAATAAGGAGCTCTTGGAAAGGTGTTTGGATTTTATGAATTGAGGAACTCCCTTTTTTTCTGACTGCTTTCTGTCCCAGGTAACCAGGATTGCTACACCAGGAACTAACTAACCTCATTCAGGCAGAGAGGGACTGGCTCAAGTGTGGCTGTAGTTGGAGGGCCCAGCCAGCTCAAAGGCTGAACAAGCCCCAGACATCCTACACTAGCAAAGAGGCAGCTTCCAGGTTCCCTTTGTGTTTGCCATCCCCTCCTGCCCACTCCTCTCACTGGGGAGGATTGCACCATCCAAATGCAAGATGCTCAGCCATGGACAAGAGCTCTGCCTCTGGTGCAAAATTGTTGCTAGAACAGTTTTGGCATCCAGCCTGAAGTTTTAAATAAGCACCTAGATACCTAAATGCCCCAATCTACACCCACATGGACTTCAGGGAACAAAGTGAAGCCCAGAATTAGTTTTTGTCTACAGATGATGAGCAGAAAGGAAGTTTTAAGTATCTGGTTTACATGCCACTGAAACTGCAAGCGTAAAACCACACAGAAAGATCTTCCTTGAGGAAAGTTTGTAGCTGTATCATGAAGCAGAAACTGCTCTCAGGTCTGTTCCAAGTTCATTACAGATGACCCAAGTCATATCATTTTTCTGTGCCTCACTTCCACCTTTGGACTACTCTGTTCAGGCAGTAAACAGGTTCCAGAAGGGATCGTCTCTGGCTCTGTCTGTGTTGCTCTGAGTTCAGTGGAGCTCAGCTGAAGCAGTATTGCAACTATCTGTTTCCCTGCTGCAGCAGCAAATCTCTAATTATAAGCTTAATTGAATGGCCTCAAAAACAGGGCCGAGCATAATCTCCTATCCATATACATTTTAAAAAATGGGACTGCAAGACAGAGCTGTTGCAGCTTACATCTTTCAGAGAAAAATTAAACACAATGGGATATTTCAGGATTTTTCAGGGTCAGCTCATGACACCCTTGCATTGCTGTATGTGGGAGACATGCATTTTAAGCCCCAAGGTTCCTTCAAAAATCCTGGCCTCAGTAGTTAACACTGTTTTACCACCAATCAAGCAATCCTTTCTAACCCTAGGGGAAGTCAGTGCGATCTGCTGGATAACAGAGTGGCCTGGAACTGTACGGATTTGCTTTCTAATGCCAGCTATGCTATTAGTTAACTGAGATGACCTTGAGCACATCATCTCACTCTGCAAAGCTTTAATTCCCCATATGAAAATAGAGACCCTGACAGTTGCTTCATTTTTAAAGAACTTGAAGATCTACTAGTAAAGATGTCTTAGGTAACAGGCTAATATTATCATTAATAACTCACAGTCCTTATGCAATATTCTCTGTGCCAAAGATTGAAGTAATTCAATTTGCAGAACTGCCATTAATTGCTCTCCTGCTTTTAAAAAAAGTAGAATAAGGCTTGAAAAACTCTTGCAATAGAAGTAGTGGGGGCAAAATCAAGATCTGCTTTCATGTGAGACTTGTGGAATTTTTTTGGTGCAATTGCTTACAACAGAAAGAAGGTAGGTCCACTGACCTGAGGAACTTCTTCCCCATACTTTCAGGAGTGTCCTAAAAGACACATTTTTTAAGAAATGCTCTTTTCAGGTCCTCAATCACTGCATCTCTAATTAAGCTGAAAAATATTTTGACCCTTTTCTCAATTGCAGTATTTTACTCAAAATACTGCAATGCCTTTTAATTAAATGTAGACTTTAAGGTGTGAATGTTTTTTCTCTCCTCACTGGCACCTTCAAGGTACCAGGAAGCTGCAAAAGAAAGTAGCCTGTTTTCAGGAGTTTTGTAAACGAAAAAGATTTTAAAAATGGAAAACGTTATGTGTTCAAAGCAAATGTTTGGTAGGCAAGTTGCAAGCTCTTCTCCTTATTCCATAATTAAAAGTGAAATTTACTTTAATGTTCATTAAATATTCTTAAGTTCATTAATTATTATCAACATTAAATATTCTTTAATGTTCACTATTAACATTCGAGCTGTGCTATTTTGCAACTAATAATCACATACAACAGCAAGGAGCATGATAGCTAGCAAGGTTTTTCCAGCTAAATGTATTGGCCACATGTATCTCCCTTATCCAGTGCCTTGGCTTTTCAATCCAGCTTTTATGCTAGAAATTTGAGATGGAATGGAGAAGGAGCCACTACCTTTTTAAGGATAGAGTTTTAAAGAAAGACTGTTAGTAGCTCAGATCATTCCCATACAGAGCAGTGTATAATAAATTTCTCTTTCTTGTTTGTTTGTGTCAAATAGAAAAGCTGGAGATGTGACTGCATGATTCCTTTAGTCCTGAAAAGCCCTAAGTTCTGTCCAAACTCACACAGTGTTATGCAAACAGGAAAGGAAAAAAAAAAAAAAAAACAAAACAAAAAAACCCCACAAAACAACAGAAAAAAGAAATCCAGAGGTCATCAAGGTCTAGCAATGTGCATCAATTTTGCTTGCAAATGAAGGAATAAATTTATCATTGCAAAGGCTGCATTAGTTACCATAGGCTTGCACCACTTCCAAGATTTCTCCGGGGGTGAGAATACAGCTTTCCAGAGCCAGCTTCTCCATTAGGCTTTCAACCGCAATGCTTCCTTGTTTTCCCAATGAGGAGTTAGATTTAGAAGCACAGGGAGGAGAAGCAACACACAAAAAACCCCACCAGCCCTCTAGTTAAATTAAACTAAAACCTAGGTAAAGCCTCAGTGGGAAGCCTGCTGCACAAATTGGATCTCCAAATGAAGAAAAAATTAATTATGTGATGCACAGCAATGAAGTAAGCAACACCTTGAAGTTAACCTGGACAGAGTTATTGATTCAGCAAAAAAAAAAGCACTTTGCTTCATCCTCTCTGTTGTTCTAATGTTAGCTTGGACTGTTGCCTGACCATTTCCAGCTAGCATTTACTTCATTTACTTCATTTGCAGCTGTTCTAAATGTGCACCCTTCCCCAACAGGTCTCACAAAAAACTGATTCCATCTGAGTTGATGGGTTGGTTTGGGAGACAATACTAGGTATGCAAAAAAGAGCTTGTTGTAAACACAGCAGAACAGACCTCGCCACCAGCCTGGAGCTCGCAAGTGGACAGATCTTAAAATCTCTAGGAAAGCAGATGGAACTGCTCAAGCAGTTTTGCCTACCATTGCTCCAACAGCACCAGTAAATCACTAGAAAATTATGAGCCCTCTCCTGCTCTGAGAAGTTTCATTTTGCCCTGTCCTGCACAGATTTCTGCCGTCTCCACTTTTACATTCTGTGTGAATGGGAATCCTGTCTAAGAGATGTGATTTGGGCTGCATGTGAGCGATGCAGGGAGCACACAGCTGACCCAACACACTTTTCATGCAGCTTTTGTTAGTCTGTTATGCAGCCTGAGAGGCCTCCTGACCAGCAGTGCCTGTCTCACTGCTCAGAAACCCTTGGGGAGCCACAGCTTTGCTGACCAAAAGCACCGTGTTCCCAATCCACCATGCTGATCACTCCTGGGGCAGCTCTGCGCTGAGGTGCTGTCACAGCTCACTGTGACACTGTCGTGTAGTCATTCCGCCTTTCTGCTCAACCACAGTCATGCATCCTGTCTGCCTTTCAGTGCCACCTTCCACTTAGAGGAACTTGTCTAAGTACTGACTTTGAGCTTTGAATCCCTTAATAACTTGGATCCACCTCTTCCTAGAGATCCATCCAGTGGTATTGTCTTGACTGAAAGAGCCCCAAATTACCTGGGAGTAAGCTCAGCTAC
This sequence comes from Cettia cetti, assembly GCA_013401135.1. NCBI lineage: Eukaryota > Metazoa > Chordata > Aves > Passeriformes > Sylviidae > Cettia > Cettia cetti. Next base: position 66,006 of record VZUI01090606.1, read on the forward strand.
AAGAACAGTTCATGCAAGGGGTTCTTGGTTCCAGACTTTTTATTTCCCTCCTTGGTTTAGCAGAGCCAAGATTTATTGACCTTCAAGCCATGCCACAAAACCTTGCTGATTTTCTTGGCTTTTCTCAGGAGGCTGTGGAGGCAGACCAAGGCAGTATGGAACATTATGTTGGAGTACTTTTTCAGACATTGAGCTATTAAAGTCTCCATTCTTTATAATGATGTGCTGTTGTGTCTGAAGTTTCAGTCAAGTGCCTTTATACAAACCAAAAATAATCAATCAATATATTGTCCTTTATGGACGATGGTAAAATTCCATTATTTGTGGGTGGCTCATCTTATTTCCTTCAGCTTACACTATTTTACAGGAACATGAAAGAAATTAAAACACATTTAAAAGAAAAAAAATTACCATTTGCTTCTTACTTGGCGGACTAGTCAAGGCCAAAATATTGCACATAGGAGGTTCTAATCAAGTTTCTCTTTTTCTGTCCTCTACTTTGCAACAACGAAGACAAAGTAAAATTTTCCACTGTCTTAATTAGGAAGAAAACAACTTTGTCACAGAATAAAATAAGGCCCTCCCCATCAGCATTGCAGTCCTTTCAGCTGACTCACAAACAGGCCTGAAAGAGCATGATCTCACTTTGTGGAAAATCCTAACAGCTGACATCTTGTGGATTGAAGTGTGTCAACACTAAAGCATTATTCTTTACGGTAGGAAAAACATTACAGTCATGAGGCTGGAATGAAGATACAGAATTCCAAGTACTGTGATGCAGTATTTCATTTTAAGAAGAAGTGAAAATGTTGATTGATTCCCTGAAAACTTTTCCTGGGAGTAAAGTCTGTTAGACTGTGAAATTTTTTAGAAGAAGGAGAATCTGTACTACTACAGAGGGGAAATGTAGTCAAAAAATCTAGGAAGCCCATTGAAGATTTCTGTTGTATTTATTATTTCTAGGCAAAACCCCAAGCAAACCAGATTCACAAAAGGAGTTAGACTTGACACTGTAAACTTTGCCTATGCTATTTTTGCCATAACCTTGTCACCTAATGGAAATGCCCACTATGGGCCAGGTGCCAGCAGTCAGCTACAGGTGGAGTTCAAAGAAAACGGCATCTTCCCCCCAAAAAAGGCTAAGACAGTCAGGTGAATTGTACTCATAAGCAAAACAACTGGGATAATATCTGCTTCTCAGACAAATTTGGAGGCTTGACTCTTTAACTGAAGCTTAGTGTTTCTCTCCCCTGGAGTTTTGAAGCCATGCAGCATTCCCTGGATTTCGAAGAAGCAAGTAAGAAACCAAGGCTCAAATATTTTCTTCACCAAAGCAGAGTTTGATTCTCCCACATCCTATTTTGCCACTCTAAATAGCTTATATTAATTAAGATAAGAGAATAATTACCTCCATATTATAATTTCTGAGCAGTTCAATCTATGAAAAGAATCCCTAACATATAAAATCCTAGTTACAGAACGTAGCACGTGAGTCCTACTAGGTCTTAAGCACAGGCTAAGCTCAAAGTGCTTTCACACTATGAAAACAGCTGATTTTCTATACAATACAAAAATAGCCAAGAATCTATATAATTAATGAGGGTCTCTCTAGCATCAAAGAAGAGCTCTGAGGTTTAACAATTCATATATGAGTGTCTACAAAGACAGCTAGTCAAACAGATTCCCCTCCTCCCCAAGTTATTGTAGCAAAATGAAAGTATAAAATCCTGAAACAGAATTACTTTCTGGCTTGTACTTTAAACTTCTAACATTTGACCTTGGATTATCACTACTAGGAAATTTTCCTTTGCTTAAAAGCTCTCTACACCCACAAGTCACCCATGGCTCTGTCCCTCTGAACACCAGACTATCTTACTATATCTAATATCATGACCCTGAGCATGGTTTGAACTTCAATTTCTCCAGTTCAGCACTTTCATTTCCAAAGGGGAAGGAAACTACCATTTTCAATAAGTAGAAGAGAAACCAGTTTTCCTATCCCTTAGTCACTGACCAACACAGGAAACAATGCATTCTCCAAATTTTGAGACCTGGAGTAGAAGAACTGCACAAGGCATTAATTATGAAGTGGACTAAGAGAGCAAGAAGCATATGACCAATGAGAACCTTGACGGTCTTAATATATGATACTACATCATTATTATTTCAGGTAGCCAGTTCAGTTAAATACAGTTAAGTGCTTAAGTGACAAAAAACCAGAAAAGTTAGTCAAAGTTGTCATTGACTTTGATGTCTATTTTTAACACACTCAGTCCCTTGGTGCCACTTAGTTGTTGCAGGTTAATTAATGACTGCATAAATGTAAAGAGCTTTACATTTCTTTTCATTTAGGGAACACAGACTATGTTTCAGGGAAAACAGCTCACCAACCTCAATCCAAAATGATTCAAAGCAAAATATAGACACAAAGCTCATCAGTAATACAGTAGAGCAAGAACATTGAGTATGACTTTGTTCAGAAAAGGGGGCATAGCATTCCCAGTGAATAAAGTTAATCAGTTCTTTAGGCCTTTTTATTTTTCTCCATGAGTTACCTGTTAAGTCCCAGTTACTTCAAGTTTGCTTAATGTAGTCCTTGGATTCTTCATAAACATATGGCACAAATATTAATGAGTCACTGTTGCCCCAGTGTAATTGGTCATCTAACCAAATGGCTTGATTTGCATTCCTTGATTGGATTACCTCATTTTCTTTACAGAAGTGTCTAAAAATTGATTGTAGCTTGTTTTTTTCAGGAGGTTTTTTCATTACCAACCACATCTTCACCCAAACTACCTATTCTAACTTGGCATCCTTAAAATTATTTCTTAACCCTTATGTTCCTATACAACCAGATCATTCTTTTTCTTCAGTTTTAATTATCTATCTATGATAATGAGCATTGCTATGGTAGCTTTAACTAAAATTACTCCAATGGATGTTATTTGCACACTTGTGATTAACACCTTTTCACTTTTTCCTTCCTTGACTTCAGTTGCTCAGCTAAATATTCACAAATAAGAGTCCACAAGAGAGTGTATATTCCAGTAAAACAAGTGTATGGGAGGTTTTTTGGGGTTTTTTGTTGGGTTTTTTTTTTGGTTTGTTTTTTTGGTTTTTTTTGTTGTTTTTTTTTTTTTTTGTATATTCATCTTGCTGGAGGCGAAAGAAACCCCTAACATCTATAAAGATCTGAACCACACATGACAACAACCATTCCTCCTAGAGTTAAATGCTAATACTTTTAGATAAACAGAACTTATTTATAATAACACCATCTGCGGGATTCTGATAATGTTGGGGGAGGAGATTAATTTATCTTGCATTTTAAATAGAGATGGCCGCTGGCATAAAAATCCAGATCTACCTTTTAGCAACCCAGTTATCAGGGAAATTCACATTCAGGATACTGCATCCCTCAACAGAATGTCTCCATAACACCAATGGACAAGTGCTAGGAGGTGACATAATTGTAGCCCAGATCAGTTCATCCTTCTCCCCAAAGCATACAGCATGCCCAGATGGAGCACAACGCAGAACTCCCCCAGTAATGAAAAGATCTAAGAGTTAGGACTGGATTTTATTTCTGGGTTTTTAATTAGCATATTGTATGACATAGTGGTCTCACCATTTTTTTGTAATCTATTGAGATTACTACTGTACTTAATTGTCTCAGGAAAACAGTATGGAGCTTCACATCTGGACAGAGGCTTTCAGACCCAGCAAATCTTGACTAAAAGACATGATACATACATAATGTATTCTACTTCAGACCTGTTGCCATCCCTTTGTTTCCTCATTTCATTCAGGGTCACTTGTGCAGCACAAATAAAGGAGGTGCACCTAGGACAGGAAACCACAAGAGCCACTGTACTGTGTTAACCTTTGCTCAGTATGTCACTTGATAAGTTGCTAACTTTTATTACAGAATATTCTGAGTTGGAAGGGACCCCACAAGGATCATCAAGTACAACTCTTAATTCTGCATAGGACCATTCCCAAGAATCATACCATATTCCTGAGAGGATTGTCCAAATGCTCCTTGAACTCTGTCAGGCTTGGTGCTGTTACCAGTTGTCTGGAGATCCTGTTCCAGTGCCCAACCACACTCTGGGTGAAGAATCTTTTTCTAATATCCAGCTTAATCTCCCCCCTTACACAACTACAGGCCATTCCCTTGGCCCCTGTTACTGGTCACAAGAGAGAAGAGATCAATACCTGCCCTTCCACTTCCCATAATTCTTCCCCATAACTTTACTAAGGAGAGGTGAGACGAAGCAAGGCAAGGCAAGGAGAGGAGAAAGATGATTCTCAAAAATCAAAATTAGTCTTGTTAAAATAAGTGAAAACAAAAGGCAGTTATCATATACCAACATTTCCTTCCTGTGACCTTTTAACTTACTGCCTACATCCCTCCCCCAGCCCTTTTGATTAGAGAACTTGGATTCAGTCTGTAAAGGAAGGGGGAAAAGGGCACATTTCAGTAATAAGTGGCTGCATATTCACAAAGACAACATATAAACAAAGAGGTATCAACAACCAAGATTCTTAAATTTTGTTAACATTTGAGTATTTAAGTAAAGTTGAAAACTAATATTCTTTCTATTTTCCTTTAGTTTCACTTAGTGGCTAGGGTTTGCAAGTGTGAAAAAAAAGAAACTGAATCTATAAATAAACTGCATACGATTCTTTACATTCATCTCTGAGCTGGACAAGAGGGTTGCAGAGGAAAAATGGCTGCTGTTCGTGCCAGATGCTGTACACTTCTATGTACAATACATGCCTTGAAAATATAGCCAAGATAATTTATGTACTGGCAGCAACCTAGGAGAGCTAGTGCCACCAGCACCATCAAGGTGAATTTTGTCCCAGGTGTCTGCACCTCGCTCAGGTACCTCCCCACAGCACTCCAGGGAGATGCACTGCACAGACGCACACACACCTTCTGCAACACGCTGCGAGGTGTCTGAGAAGCAAAGTTGGTAAGTAGATGCGATTCTGCAGGAGGAGAGATTGAAAGACAGTCGAGAAAGGCTCTGAAACATTTGAGGCAATATCACGTACGTGTGAGCACGATGTGTGAACCTGATACATGCCAGGCAGCATCACGTAAGTAGCAGTGGGAATGTGTGCCTAAGGATTTTTCAATAAATAGCCAAATATATCCACGTGTCCTGGTCACTCCAGATCTCAGAAACAACAGCAGTTCAGGGGGGCAGGACCTCCAATGTTGCTGCACAGCAAAAGGGAATGGATCTGAGACAGCAGAAACAATCGTGAAGGAAACAAGGATCAGAGGCAAGGGAAGGCTTGTATTTGTATTTGTGCTCGGTTTCCTAAGAGCTGTGCACGTTTGTGGCACTGTGTCCCTTGAAAGCGCGCAGCAGAAAGGAGTGGCAGCTGTTGGCTGATCCCCACAGGAGAGGGGAGAGGGGTGCTGCAAAAGGCAGACTCCCCGGAGTTCTGCACTACCTTAGCCCAGGCAGAAATCCATGGGAGGGAAGTGAGAAATCACCCTGACAACACATTTCACCTGGCAGTCCAACATTGTTTATCAGCATAATAAAAAGTGCCAATACTTACCACCTGTCTAAAATACGCAGTAATAATAAACCGAGTTACAGGGCATATTATGGTCAATGATGAGATATTAATTTATAGCCCTGGAAGGAGAGAAGGAAAGCAGAGGTTACAGTGCCTTATGGGGGCAAGGCTTGTTGGGGATGAGGCCAAGGCCTTTTCTTCTCTGATGAGAATGAATGGAAGATTGCACTGATTTTTTTAGATTTTTTTTTTTTGTGAGGCCTTTTTACTAGTCTTAAAATAATAGTCCTGCTAATATGATCAAGCTACAGAAATAAATAGCCAGGGTATACTTTTCCATTCCTCTGTCAGCTGGTAATATCTGCATGAGAGTGTGCTTTGATTTTGTACAGAATTAAAGACAAATTAATCCAGGAGTGTGTACATGGGGAGGTCAGGGCTCCCTGAGGCCAGGATAGTGGGGCATCCCCATGGGGGTCTGTCAGGGTAGGTCCTGGCAGCCATGACCCAGCCTACCCCCTGTATAGGAACTGGGAAGCCAAGGACACCTGGCAGTCCCATTCTTGGGCACCAGGTACCTCCCTGGAGACTGGGAAGATGCAGGTCCAGACCAGGCTTAAGGTCCATAGCCAGGCAGGGTCAGGATGTGGGGAGCTGAAGACTGGCCCTGGTGCAGCACCACTGGGACAGGGGATGACAGCCCTGAGGGTTGAGGTGGGGTCTTGGGCCATGGGCAGGTGAGGGGTTGGGCAGGGGGAGGCAGGGCTGTGTATGCTCTTGGGACCCTGGCAACCAAAACATGAAGTGTGCTCTCACCAGCCTAATCTGCCCCATTGACAGCTTATTTCTACTGCCTGCTACTTCATCTCTGAACTAGAGCTTTTGTGGAGTGATTTTTTCTTCTTACTTTGGGCTGTTTCCTGCATGGAAAAGAAGAAGCCATTTGTGAGCTGCCATTAACACCAGCACCACATGCCCAGCAAAGGAAGGAAGATCTCAGGATGCACAGAGGTCTCCCAGTGCTGCCTAAAAACTGAGTAAAACCTCATTACTTTTGGCACGAATTTGGATGTGTGGACTCTCTGCCAAGCAAAAATATGTAAATTCTCTGTGCAAGGAAGCATTTTCACCTAAAAAGTCCAGAGTAACCTTCTACCCATGAATAAGAGCTTTGTGAGTATCCCAGCACGACGGAAATTGCAGGTGGTTGTTGTAAGCAATGTATTTAAAGACATTTATTCTATTTCCTAATTTGGAAAAGCAACAACTATCTTCCAGGACGGGGTTTCATTTTTTTATCCCTGGAGTTTATACAGGAACTTGCTATGGTCAATCAGGCCACCCATGTAGGACATAACCTCACAAACATCACTGATTATCTGAGTAATACAAAGAGCTTATGGTGTGTTTTGCCTTTAGGTTAACGTCACCTGTAAAAACACTATCATTTGAAAAGACCAGACTATGTATAGAATGGTAGGAGCTGACACAGAGTCAGTCAACATGTGCATGCTTCTCTATATTATGGTACTGGTTAAGAACATATATAGCTGGGAAATTTGGGGGGGGGAAAGCCTATTTTTTGCCACAAAATTTCAATTAGCCCAAGATTAATTTAAGGTCATGGCTATCAAAGGGGCTCACTCACTATTTTCCAGAAAACTATGTGACTTGATCTCATCTTAGGAAATAACTGTAAGTTTAAATAAAAAGGGGTCAGTGTCTTCCTACCATATCAACAGCTTCCAACAGGTAGCTCTCTACCTATAACTAGTGAAATGGGGAGATAGCCCAACATGTAGAAACATGGTTATGTATAGCAGCAACTGAGTGTTCCCTTACTTATGTGTAGGGTCAGACCAGGGTTTCATTTCACTGGGGTTTCACTTGATTGTCTTGCAGCACAACTGGAAGAGGAAGGCAGCTGGAGGAGCACTTTCCTCTTATTTATACCCTCCCATTGGAATGTGAAGACCCCAAGTTCTCGTGTACAGGAAGGAAGAAGAAAAAGGGAAGGGCCAAGTGAGAAGCAGACCACCTTGGGCCCCGTGCAGAGTAAGCAGAGAGGACAGGTACAGCATTTAAAGAAGTGGGGGGTGCCTTAAAGCCTGGCTCAAGCTCTTTGCCACATGTTCCCAGGGTTAAGCAGATTAATGGTTAGGTATCTAGCCATGTTTTGTCTAACTCCAACTTATTCATGCATAGATTTTAGTAGAACAAACAACTCCTAGCAGTCATGTTAAATACAACTTATATTCAAATACCTGTGGCCTAATAAAAATCCTCCTGCAGTGAACAATAATTAGGACATTATAATACAATTGCCAAGTCCCAGAAGAGAGAAACACTGGGATGGTGCTATTTAAATGTAAATACAAATTTTGCAGAAAGATTGGGAGCTTCATTCAGCTTTTGGGTCAGAAGTGTTTTACTACAAAGAACACTAGAGAGCAAAGATGCATGAAAATAATTTTCCTGTCCAATTATTTGGGACAGGGATTAGACCCATTCATTACTTCCCCGTAAAATTTTTCCATCTTTCTGTGGTGTCACTCTTGGAAATGAAATAAAGTCTCACATATTGGTGAATTTGAGAGCAAACAAGTTCTAGAAATCCCACTTGGCATGCCATGTGAGCTCGAATGCAAGATTTCCACATCACTCCCCCCTGCCCCCTAGTTCTCTCAAAATTATTTAGAACCAGACTCACTGCCTACCAAATATCAATGCTCTCTCGCTCTCTCTCTCTCACACACATACACACCCCCCAACACTGCCACACTGGTGTGTGCATACATCTCTCCAGCTGTGTCCTGGAGGTTCCTGGGAGCCTGAAGGGAATGCTCATGAAACATGACTTTCACAGATTCTCCGTCCATCTGGAACACTAGGGCAGCATATGGCAGGCAGCACAGTAACTGTTTGTGGACATGTCAGACTTTTTTTGCCTTGTGTATTACCTGATTAAGGTAAGACAAGACTTGCTGATATAAGCTTCTTTCTCCCACATTAACCCTCTCCAATTTTATTTTTCAATTTAAAAGGAAAGTTGTTTTTTTGGCCAGCCCTGCAGGGGTAGTATCCCGTGAAAGCTACAAGAATGCTCACATAAACACATTGCTGATACAATTATACCAGCTTTGCATAGACAGAGATTAAAAAAGAAAGGTGCGCAAGGGAAGAATGTTTTTTAATATAAATTGTAGGGTTATCCCTGGGGCTGGAGAAAAAAGTACAGTTAAAAAAAAAAGATTAGGAAATAATAACTAAAGCTGCATGCTTTATTACTTCAGGTAAAAATATCTTATGAATAATATAATCATTGTCTCTGGTTATTGGGTATGAAAAAGATAAGTGTAATCAGTGTACTGTGATACAGGAACATTAACACTTTCACATTGACTGGATACAGACTTAGAAATGAGTTAAGAATCACTGGGTCATCTAAGTGGAGGATTATTCTACACACAGGCCCCTAGGTCAATTTAAATTATTTAATTCATCTTGATGACTGCAGGGGCCTAACCATCACTGTGCCTGCATTTTTATCTTGCTGTCCTCTTAGCATAAGTTTAATTCTGGGGGATCAGAAAGGCTAGACTAACAAGACAGTGTACCAAAATACAGGCACTGGCTCTTGTAGGGTTAATGATAGAACCACAAAGAGAAATGACTCAAATTATACCAAGGACATTTTATTACCCAGCAGCCTTAATCAGTATATATATATTTTTACACATTATTGTAACAAGCCGATGAGCACTGAAGGGGCCCTTGGTATAAGCACTGAAAGAGGGAAGATGCTTTGCAATTAAATCCATGTCTTACTCTGAGCCTTGCTATTTTCTTGGAGAAGAGCTGGGAGGATGCAGACAGATGCAGCTGAAAGCTGCCAAAAAAAATGCTGGAAAATAAGGTGAATAAGTTCACTGGCATGCCACACTTTCACTCACTTCTTTCACAGACAGTTAAGATCAGTAGTCATTTACCCTCAGACCATATTTAGTGCCAGGGCATACAGGGTTTTTGTAACCCAACCCCACACTTGTGAACACCAGGCTGGTTTCACCAGTATGTGTAATACTCATACTGATGTGTTTTGGAGCTGTGAAAATTTAGCACTTTGGCTCTTTTTCATCAGGTGAAAGATAATTTAAGATAACTAGTAGTTAGTAGAATTTTTCTAGAAGTTTCAGCTCTGGTGGCTTTGTAGCAAAGAAAGAGTACAGTAGGGCCAAAGGAAAAACTAACGCACTGGTGATACAAATCTGGGAAGAGTGAGAGGTTGCAGTCTGTATTGAATTATTGACAAATATGGTCATGCTTCAATTTGAATTTAAATTGTCAGCTACACAATCAACTCTAAGATCATCTTGTTTCCAGAGGAAAAAAAAAAAAAAAAAAAAAAAAAGATGAAAAGCCTGCTCTCAAGTAGGATGCAAATCTGTTGAAGAAAACAAATCAATGATCCTAAGGGCTGATACAATATGCATCCAGGTTGTGAAATTTCCAGAGACCTTGCACTTATTTTCTGGGAAGCTAGGAAATTCATGTTATCCATTTAGTCATACTTTATAACGGATCAATAGGTTTGAACTTCACATTGGTTTCACTTGTGATGTGAAAGCTGATACTCTCATAGATATTAAGGTATTTCCCTTTGTCTGATGCTCTTTGAGCAAGCAGATGGCAAGAAGCTACCAGGTCTCTGCTGTGAAAACTATCAGCTGAAGAGATCACAGCTGAGTGATCAAAACCCAGTTTTTAAAAAAGGACAAATTACCTGGACTGAATATCTTCCTAGTATGATATTTAAGGATGAAACAAGTAATGGAGAATTGACAACTGCCTGACCTCCTTACGTGAAGCATTATACTCCAAGCTTTGGCTGCAGCAGCAGCCAGGCAAGCCCCCTCCAAGGCAGTGTTACACATGCTGCTGAGTGTTGCCTATCAGGTAGGATTCAAAACTTTATACACATTGCTTTGTAGCTCCAAACACCCAGAAAGAAAACTATGTGAAGAAACTTGGCTCTCCTAATATTGCACTTCTCCTTTATCCAACTTATATTATTCATTTCTCTTTAAATTCTAAGCATAATAGCATCCCAAATCTGATGGACAATTTACCAGAAACAATCAGCTTTTTTCTGTTCATTGCCTGCATATCTGTCCTAGCTCAAGGTTGTGTGTTGAGTGACTCAGCCTTGGCTTGCTCAAAGCAAATCCACAGGTTTCCCCTTGGGAACTTTGTTTTAAGTTAAAGCAAAAACCTGATTTATATAAAGAGTTAAATCTGGTAGTTTGTTTGGTTTCAGGCTTTTTATCCCCCAAAAGTAGAACAGAAATTTCAGGCACTACTGCAGTGTCAAAGAAATTCAGATCTGGATAAAGCTTCTGCAATTTTAAATCACAGTAAGGTTTCAGAATTGGTTACAAATATCTGATACAAAAAAAAGTAACAAAATCACTTGGTTCTGGAGTAAGAAAAGAAAGGGTTGTTTTGCTGGAGTTTTGGAGATTTTTATAATAATTAACTGCTGAGGAATCACCCTTGACAATATTCCCAGAGCTAGTGTTCCCTCGTCTCACAGATTAGCCTGGGTTACTCTTGGTGGTTTTACACAGCCTGTTCTTTTCAGCAAGCCAACCTTTTCCACCAATTTCAGAAAAAGGACTGTTGTAGTCTCCCTGAAAAAAGCTGTTTATAAGCAGTTTTATGCAGTCTATAGGTAATGGTTCAGGGGAAAGTCAAGGTGGAAATTGTTGACTTTTTATATGCACTGTTCAATGTACACCTGAAATGATGATTGATCAATGCTATTCAAGTTAACTTGATAAGAGCTATTTTTTAAGCACTTATTCTTTCATTTTAGTTGGAGATTCACAGCAGTAATGATATCTTAAAATAAAACCAGTTTCATTTCAAAAGATTACTTTGCCAGAATTTACATGCTATAAGAAGGGCCTACAAAATACTACACTTCAGTCAAACTGCTGGAAGAAAATAAACATTTCCTGACATTAAATCAGAGTTGCTAGACACCATGAAAAACAAAGAAACAAACAAAAATCCCAGAGGAATCTGGACACAACAGTAGTTTAAGTAGAGAATTGCAGAAGCCTCAGAACAAAATGCTATTGGCTGGCTGCAAAGAATGTTAGCTGGAAAATTTTAGAGCACCAATTGGAAAGTATTTTGAAAGCATCCATGGGTCAAATATCCTTCTACTGCTTTTCCAAGATGCTCAAGATAATCAATTTTTTTATTGGCTATCTTCTGAGAATTGGCAGTGGGCCTAGATGCCTACAAGAGTAAAACTGCCTCTCCAAAACACTACAGAGGAAGTGTTTGTTATTATACAAGTGCAGCAAAGCTCCTTGTTGCAATCAGTATTTTCTTGTATTGAAAAAATTCCTTGTTTTCCATTGCTGAGTAAGTTACTTCTCCAGTGAAGCTTCAACTTTAGTCCTCTTATCCTTCAAATTAATGGAGGAAAGTGAAGTTTATTAATACACTGGAGCTTGTAACATTAGAAATACTGTGTTTGCAGCTCCCCAAATGCACAGCCTCATTTGCTGCCCAATCAAACTCAGTAGTTGTAACAGTTACCTATGCAAGTCTTACTCTAGAGTTTAAAATTCCCCACCTACAATATATATAGTTAGTCTTAATAAATAAATGACTTGGAGTATGCATTATATATCATTCAAATCCATGAGGACACAAATTATGTATAATACATTGGCTGTGTAATTTATTTATTAAGCAAAACGTGAATTTTCCATGGTTGTGTTTTGAGGCACAGTTTGTCACATACAGCTAAATGATGTATTCTTATTAGTCCCACTCAATTACCAAGTCATCCCTCTGTGCACTGTATATTTGTTAATGATAGTGCCACAACGCTGCATCTACAATACCTGTGATTTTAGTGATTCATAACCACTCACTAAAACTGTGAAAATGATAAATTGACTGCTGTTGATTAAATGCCGCCAACAGTGTGTTTTGTATGTGTTTGTTGCAGTTAGGAGTTAAAGAAACAGCATTGCTCCAATCATTTAAATATCTAATTAAGCAGAACCCTGTCTAGATAGAAAGAGCTTGTTGGAATGAAATATCATTAAAAGAAAAAATAGTATAGCACCGATTTTTTTCATGTATGTACATAAAGACTTTTCATCTCAATCCCACTGGTCATAAATATGTCATGAACAAAACAAGACCAAAAGATAAAAATTAAAAAGGCTGAAGAACTTGGAGTCCTGTAGACTCACTGCACAGCTGCAGATGGTTGATTTGATGGCTTTAGCTGATACCTGAGATTAGCTTGGAACAACAGTGGATTTTAGTAACATTAAGGCAGCCCTTAATGACAGCCCTTAAGACTGGGGCAAACAGAGAGTGGAGAGGAGTGGATGGGGAGAAGCTATATTCCAGTAAAGCAAATAGCACCTCTCAGCCTCCCACTGTAGGGAAAAATGTTTGCACATTTGTAGCAAAGGAATGGCAGAAGGGGGGAAAAATATCTCTTTCAAACTTAGATTAATTATTTTTATTGCTTTGCTTAATGTATTTTTTCTGCCTTATATTAATCCTGTATAGAGTCCTCAAGCTGGAAGAGTGGAACAAGACCAAGAAAATTGGATGTTTCAGTGCCAACAATTTGACTTCTAGCTGAGGATGCTGGAATAGACAGGGTAATAAAAGTAAAGACTTGCCAACTTATGTCATCTTATTAAGATGAATTGGAAAGGGTTTTTTTTCCCCTCCCTCATTTTGGATTTGGAGGTAAGTAGATAGAGAGTAGATGAGAGTACAGTAGATTAGAAATTTCTCTTTTTCCCTAACCACTCTCCACACAAGCAATGCTTCCATATATCTGTACCTAAATAGTGACTTTCAGTTCAAATCCCTTTGCACACTCTGTGGCCAGAAAACTGCCTGGTTAACAAAAAAGCAGGGGTGGGGAGAATATCTGGTGCAAAGTCTATATCTTCTATTGCTCATCGTACATTTTCTCTTAAACAGAAGAACCATGCTATATCTAAAATGCTTCACATTTGAAATCTGCAAAGAACACATATGTGGAATTTATTACAGTTCAGGTCTAAGCCAATTCTGCCTAAATTCTAACTTGTGTCCTCAAGGATAGTAAATATTTTAGACATGATGTTTATGCCACAAAATCATGTCTTGCAGCAGTGTCTTACTGTTATGGCAATTATTGGGTTTTTTAATTTTGTTTTCATTGGGTATTCTCTTTCTACAGAAAATGTGTCCATCCACATGACTTCCTGCTCCTATACCACTGGACTCCCAGTCAGAGTTGTGTAGAAGTCAGTACTTTAGGAGCAAAGCAAAGATATTTGTCTTTCCTAGCAAATGCTTTTCAGAAGGTTAACAAATATTGTGATAAAGAAAGCAGCTCCAGACAATGCGGCCCTGACACGGATAAAATAGTTGGTGAGGGGATTAACACAATGGTTAAAGTGACATGCCTAAATTAACTAAGAAAATAGGAGTAAAAATTGTAACATGCATCAAGTACCTCTGAAATTTAGACTAACACCCTATGTTCAGAGCAACAAACCATCCTATCCTCTTGTTAGTCAAAGGGACTGTTAAAAATACTTTGCCCTAAAAACATTTTTTTTTTAAATCTGTGGAACTGAAAGTGCATATTCCTCTTTATCCTGTGAACTTACATGCCACAAAGACCAGAATATTAAATTGTTCTCTTTTATTCTCAAGCTTTTCCCTCCAGTCCACTAAACGGTGATATTGGGTGAATCATCATAGAAGTCAAAAATGAGACTTATCTATGCAAGCTCCACCCTTACACCTCCATGGATAGCATTGGTTTTATCCCAATGTAGCAGAGTAGAATTTGTTGTCCCACGCTAAATTTCACATAGAAGCAAAGCAGCAAGGCCCTCATTCCTTGGGATCCATGAAACTCACCTGTCTAAAACAAGTAGTCCTATAGCTGACTGTGGTTTAGGAGGACTAATAGGACCAGTCTGGTTTTGAAGTTTATTGTTTGGCTATATGCAGCAAAGCAGGCAGAGAAGCACTGACCTTAGCACAGATTCATTCATTCTCTTAAGGAAAAAGAAGCCTCTGACAGAAGCCCTTGGGTTTTTTTAAAGAAGAGACTCTGTTTGTGAGTAAACATTAAAAAAAAAAATCTAGAATAAAAAATAGTTAAAACACTTGAATATCATTGAAGGAAAGAGGGAAAACCCTTTTAGTCCATACTAAATATGGTCAGAGATTTTTCTCAGCACATTTCCATTCCACCTCCACCTGAGTCTCTGATCAGTTTGAAAAATCTTTATGAATAATTTCTTGGGCAGCACTGAATTCCTCCAATACTCCAGAGGATAAGCAGCCCTAAGGACAGGTGTGCAAAGTACCAATGAAGAGCTGGCTACCCACCATAGATTTTCAGAAGCCCTTGAAAAAGGCCGTGTCATATCAAAAGAACAACCAACAAAATCAAGAAATCAAGGAGATAACTCACAACTTCCAAAGAACCCCACTGTGAACTTACTTGGTAACCTGCCACAGAGAGGAACTTGATGGAAGGCACAGAAGCAGAGGGAAAAAAAAAAAAAGGCAAATAAGCATCCTACAAAACCTCAGACATTTCTGGGCTAGGATGAGCTAGGGAGAATGTAGGGATGGGTGGGTGACAGTTCATGTATACTGATATGTACATGCACATCAGCCAATTACCAGGGAGAAGAGAAAGCTTAAGGGTGCTCAAAAAGCTCCTGCTAGGGTTAACTTGTTCTTCCAGGTGGGTTTTACACAATAAAGTATCCAAAGCACATCCCCCAACTTACTGCAAGCAGATATAGGAAGAAAATGCAAAATTTTCCCCAGGTCAGAGACTGGAGAGATTGGGAATTAATGTCTTTTCACTGTTTTTTTTCCCCATTTTTACCCCAACCAGACCCTAAATGCAAACCCTGAGTCTTGCCACAATAAAAAAAAAAAAAAAAAAAAAAAAAAAAAAAAAAAAAAAAAAATCTATTATGCACCAATGGAAAGGAGAGCTGGAAGCATTGTTGTACGTCTAAACTGGCAAGAAAGCAGTGCATAATATAAGTCTCCTGATTTTTCATGACAGATCCACCATCCCAGCAATTAAATACTTTAAAAAGGCCAAATCTCATGTTATTTTGCATCTGAAAGCCTGCAGGAAAAGAATAAATAAAAAGCATTGCATAGAAGTGCCACACATTAATACTTCAAACACAAAATTCTACACTATAACAGGATCCTATTGAAACTTACCTTTCAGACAAAGTGCCTAAACAAATCTTAACTATAAATAATTGGGGGAGAAGGGAGTAAAACAACAATTTTGACAAAATAAAAACCCAAAGTATTAGGTGTCATAGAAAATGCACATGTCATTCTACCATAAATAAAGTTGCTAAGCAGATTTACTGTGAAACAATTTACGCTGTGTTATGTAAATGGCAAAATTCTTAAGCCTGTTTGGTTGTAAAGAACAAACCTGTGAAAAGAACCCATCAGTCACACCATACATTTAGCAGGTGTCTATTTTACCCACAAGACTTGCAAATATGCAAATAAATACATAAATTGCCAAATGTTTTAGCTATTGTAATAAAGTTTTTCTGCTCATTATTTTCTAAAAGAAATGAACAATTGCTTTATTAGACCTGGATGGATGTCCCTTCCCAATTTCTTTGTAATCAAACAGAAACTTGGCAGCGTGCCAAAGCATTTACTCTTTAGAGAACACAATGTTTTTGCTACTCCTTCTGTAAAATACTCTTGTCAAGGACTCTATCATATCATGAAGTGTACTCATTATAGAGAATAAACTTCTCAGCTGGCCTTTTGCTTACCCACTGCACAAGCAACACTGAAAGGCAGGTCAGAGAAGCACAGATATTGCTGGTTAAAACCCTGCTTTTTTTTGTGGGTATGAAAGCAGATAAGAACTGTTAAATGAGCAGAGTGGCCACAAGTTACTCCTTGCATGGCATGTCTGTGACTCACATTACAGCTTTCAATATCTATGGTTAGCCATTACTGCTGAATATGTGCTATGTACATTTTCCAATATTAGCTTATCTTCCTTCATCAAAAGGAAAAATCTGAAAGTTTTCCATCCTCCCCAAGTTTCAAATAGTTATAACAGGAAAATCAATCCACCTTTCAGTTAATTCCTGTTTTGGGCCCTGTATTTATTTTCTGTGCACATCCACAGGAACAGAAACATCAAGTGTTCAAATGCCTCTGAAAAGGGTGACTGCAGTCATTACTAGACTGGTTTGAAGCCATTGCAAGCATAAGAAATTATGCTTCTATATTTGCGTGGTCTATATGGTGGTGTCCAAAGGAAAAAGGACGTATTGAAGGTAGGCAGAAGATGCACTGCTGGGACAATAGGAAATAAAATGCCAACAGTTCAATTGGTCATGCTTTCATCACACACCTTTGGTATTAACATCTGAATTCAAACCCAGCACTTATTCTTCTACCTACCCAGACCATGTAAATGAAGAAACCAGGAGGTACAGAGGCATAAGGCCCCTCAGATTCCCCATCAGCATCTGACTGGGACACACCCACAGAGGCACCAGGTTTGCACCTGCAAATCAATGCAGCTGCTAAGCACAGGCAAATAACATCCAAATAGTGAAAGCAATCTTCTCTTGATTTGCATTGAAGTTTTAAGACTAAAAAAATCCAGAAGATATTTCTTTCCATTGGGTGTGTTTGTCTTCCATTCTCATGGCTGTCCTCTATCATTCTCTATTGTTGCTCAGCGTCTGTGATTCATCTTTGAATGAAGTTTCCCCTTGAAACATTGCAGCAAATGATTATGCAAGGTACTGCTATAAATTCCGTCTTTAAATCAAAAAGGTTGCTAATGCTAGATCAATTGTTTAAGAGTGTTAGTTTTTTAATTTAAGCAGTTCCCAAAACTTTTATGGATGTTACTGTTCTAATATATTTCATTCTTTTTCACTGATCACTAAGGATGATTGGCTGGCAGACTGTCTCAATCAGCCTGAGGAAGGATTTGCACAGTTCTGTATTTCCAAAAAAAGTGCAGTGAATATTCAGGCTCTATCCTCACTGGACACCCTAATTAGTCTGTCTGATTGGATCTTGTCTTCCATTTTTAAGCTGTTCACCAGCAGCAAAGATGTCACTCAGTTCCAGACTGGCGTCAAGTAAAAGAAAAACTTCAACATACATGAGAAAGAACAGTACCAACAGAAAGTGGGACATACAAATTAATAAAGATGCCAATTCTTAATGAATAAATATAATATTCCTATTTTATTTCTGATATGTTTGCCCCCATTTACTGTCTACATGGAAGTAAAGTTACTGTCTCAATTTTTCCAATAATTAATTTGTGTTTTTGGAGGCTTTGTGGCAACTCAGCCCCACTCAGCTAATCACTCACTTTGCTCTGGTGGGATGGGAGAGAGAATTGAAAGTTTAGAAGCGAGAGAACTCAGTAAAGAAAATGCCATGCATGCAAGCAAACTAACACAAGAAATTCATCACCCACTTCCCATGGGCAGGCAGATGTTCAGCCCTGTCCAGAAGAGCAGGACTCCATCACCCATAGTGGTGACTTGGGAAGACAAATGCCAGAACTCTAAACATCCCTCCCTTCCTCCTTCTTCCCCTCCATCTATGTGCTCTGAGCACCAGGCCATTGGTATAGAATGTCCCTTGTGTCAATGGGGTCAGCTGTGTCCCCTCCCAACTCCTTGCCCACTGCCAGACTCTTCTCTGGTGGGGTGAAGAACAGAAAAGGCTGTGACTCTTGCTCAATAATAATGAAAACATCCCTTGGTCATCAATACCATTTTCAGCTCAAATCCAAACCACAGCCCTATACCAGCTACTGTGACAAAAGTTTACTCTACCCCAGCCCACACCATCACAGGAGTCAAAAGGCTGCGTTATCAAATTCTAAACTACAGCACAAACTAAAACTTACTGTGATTATTGGAGAAGAGCCATGCACAAATGTTATAAAGGAAGAGATCTGTGAAGTGGAAACTATTTGAGAAGAATCAATACAGATTAGAAATTGATTTACCCTCAAAATTTTGTCAAGTTGCTTGGGGTGCTGAATGGGTGGTATTACTTATATCTTTACATTTAAAATGTATTTACAGGGATTTTCAGTTAACATGGCATGCCTATTTAAACAATGTGTTCACTTAGTGTATTGAAAGTATTTGTTGCAATTTCTCTGTATTTAAATAAAATGCTGTTTTCATTCAGTGCTTGAGCCTTCATAAATTTATAATGGAAACAAAGGAGAACCTTTTATGGATGTTATTGCCTTTAAGGAATTCCTGATAACAGAGACATTAACTTTCCTGTTTACTGATACCTTCAGGTTTCATCAGAATTTTTTTCAGAAAAAAGCTTGAAATCATGACATAGGTATTTACCCTTCCAATTTTCTCAGTCTTAAGTACAGGTAATACCTCACCAAAAAAACAAAAACTTAAACCTAAACAAACAAAATCCTGTACATTTCTAGTGCAACTGCTTCCAGTGCATTCAAAGTTATAACAGGAGTCTGTCATTTATAAAAGGGAGTAGGCTTCACTACTAATGCAAGAAGTAAACTTCGATTTCTGGGGAAATTTACCCTGAGACAACTGCATTAGTCAATACATAAAATAATGACAGTTCCTAGGGAGTAAGGGAATTAGAGATTAGTGATGTATCACAGGCTGCCAGAATTAGAAACACAGGGGCTAGGAGAAATTTTATTCTAAGCAATAAGTTCAACTAACCTGGAAAGTGTCTTTCTCTCCTTCTAAAAAAAACCCAAAAAACTGTTGACTGGAGTGATATGAAGAGGACTTAGCCAAATAAGGATACAAAAGTCCTAGAGAAACCTCAGGACTATTCACTGCAGGTCTCCACTAAAAAAAGTAAAAAATAACTAGTACTTTGTTCCCTTTTCACAGTAGTTATAGAGAGATTATGTTTTTTTTCCTGGTTTCCAAGCCTCTGCAATTTACTTTTTAATCATTGTTTCTCAGTGCAAGAGCAAAAATGCTTTTCTTCAAAATTTGAAAGCTGAGAAGGTCACCCATAATCTGATTCCAGAAGCTGTAGATTTAAGGGTCGCAGAAAGATTGCTACTTTTCCCCTCAGAAGACCACAAACCCCCAAATATTGAGGATTCCATAAATCCCATGACATGGTCATTCCAAACCCAAAGAGATGCAGGTGTTAAACAACACAGCAGCTGTTATACATTCAAATAATTTTCTGATATCCCAAGTGAATAAAAGGTACCGGGACACAAAAACTCCAACCATCATCCTCCAATATATGTTGAACCTGAGTAATAAGAAGGCTCCCTGAGAATCTCAAATCACAGTTATATTTCAGTGCTTTTGTCCTTATTTTTCCACAGTTCTAGTAATGTAAGCTCTTACCATGCTGCCAGAAAAGACCTATGGCTTAACACACTGTAAAGTTATGCTTTGAATATATTTTTGGCACTCTTCCATGCACTTCTTGCTCTTTTTCTTTAAATAAGAAGCACATCAATTACTAGGATGCATTGCAAGCAAACACACTATTTTGAGTATTTCTGCCTTCTTGATAGAAGATTTCAGTCCACATTTCAGTTGCAATCTACAGAAATACACCATAAATCTAAAATTTCAGAAAATCCAAAATCTACTAAATTCAATTTCAGGTACATGGGATATGAAAACAAAGTATTTCCACTGTGAGAGTTATTATAAATTTCTGGTTTTTGTAGATGAAATCAGGATCTGGACCACTGAATTTATTTTCCCCATTTGTCTCTTGTGAAAACCAGTTCTGTGTAGGTGACCATAGCAGAGACTAATCTGTTCGGATGCAGTTGTTTGAGCTACTTTGCATTAGTTTAGGTAAATAGCAGCGTGCCTTCCATTTTTATTTTCTCAGACATTTTCTTTCTTCTTAGAGAAAGCTTTAAAAAAAAAAAAAAGTGCTTTCTTCGTGAATCTTCGGCCTTACGTAGTGGCCTGTCCTCCCAGTGTCCTTCCCCAGGCCCCAAGTCATGCATCACTCATCTTGTCACATTGAACTCCAGATGCTCCTACCCTAGAGAATGCTCTGACTCTGGCAATTTTTCTTCATTCTCACTAACAATTTGGTAATGAAATATTGATTTTTAGTTAGATTCATATTGATGCTATTAGGTTTGCATTGATAAATCATGCTGGCCTCCTGTCTGAGAGGCTAGAAAGTGCTACACTGAACCCTGGAGATTACAATCAACTCATTGATGTGTTAATTTGATGGATTTTTTCGTTCTCTTAGAAGAAGTAGGAGGGGTAGGGGAAGATTTTTCAGTACTGCTGTTCTAAAGTTTTCACAGTGAAATCAGGGACAGTAATTGTGGAAATTTTTTTTATGTGCATTTGCTTTAAAAGTATCTTTCCCTCTATTTGTTCAGAACATAAAAAGAAAAGAGGGGGAGAAGGACTCTGGGGTTGAGAGGATATGACACACCTTGTAAACAGAGCTCCAGACTCCCACATGGAGTAGAAAAAATAGGAACAGTTAAATCCCTATTAAACCCTTCAGAGGTCATAGTCAAAAAACATTTCCTTCTGCTAAACAGGTCTTCATGTAGAGCTAAATCCCAGGTGAAGTGAAAATATTGTGGACATGTGTACCCCCTCTGCTGGCCCGGTTCTACCATGAGCTGCAGCGGTGGGATAGTTCCCCCTCCCCTCTCCAGTGAAGTGCCACTTAGGAAACGTCCACATGCATCTGCAGCCTATTTAAAACAGCCCCTAGCTTTGATTTATGGTACTGTGCAAATGTAATGCCTGTCATTAAGGGACAATACTTGCCAAACCAAAGGATTACATTGTGATTTCCTTCAAAGGCTGTAGGGTTTCAAGGGGGTGCAACAGCCACTATAGCACAGGAGGAAAGGCTTTTAGAGAATACTTAAGTCAAATTTAGCTGTATCATTATTTTGTAAAACAAAACCATTTCACATTGAGTGATTATTTCCTCATTTTCCCCAAAATGTTATCACCCCCGCTTCATCTGCATCTCCCACCATGACCCACATCACCAAGGGACAGTAGAAAAGCTTGTTCAACAAGGGACTGTTCCTGTAAGCTTCATTAATGAAACCATCTGCCCCAAAGAAATAACTTCTCAAGTCCTTAAGCCAGATGCAATTTACTTTTTTTTTTTTTTTTTTTTTTTTTTTTTTTTTTTTTTTTTTTTTTTTTAGTATTTCTGCCCTGTATTTTCCTGTCCCTTTAAGAATACCAGTGATCAGGATGCCAGGTCAATGAGACATTAACCAAAATTGAACCAAGAGAGCTACCAAAAGAGCCTCAGTGAAAGACATTGCAGCTAACTTTGATAAATAATTATTGTATGGGGCTGGGGGGGAGCAGAGGGTGTGTGAAAGAAACTTCATTATCAACTCTTCCTGCCCTTCCAAGAGGCTTCTCTCCTCATTCAAGGTTGAACTACTAAAAATAATAATGCCACTTCACATAAGACAGTTGATTATTACCTTAGCAGCTCTGTTTTGGTGCCAGTTGGACTAAAAGAAAAAATAAAGCTTTTTATGCCATATGGAAATGGGAACCTTTTTGCTGAAGCTTGCTTAAATAAACCACTTATGTACTAGGATATTTTCTAATTAGCTTCATCTCAAGGCTCTCTCCACACCTCCCTCTCCTTCTTCGCCCTCCCAGATGAAAGCATACAAAGAGTCCTGTCCTAAAGAAATATGTCCTAGTACATAAGGAGGCAATCATCTGTACCTTCAAAAGATGATGTCAATGATGAAACTGTTAGTTAAATTCTGTTGTACTATTGACATCTTAATGCCACAACCCAGCTGGTACGAGATCAGTAACGTAAACAGCTGAGTTCAAATTAATCTCTTTGAACCTCACTGCTGAGCTGAAACCTCTGTTTGACAGTCTAAACTGCCAACTTCATCTTCTTCTCCCAGTTACACAGTAGGCTAAACATGAAAAAAAGAGCCCTGTTAATGTGAAAAGGTTTTGCATGTAGCAAGGAATTTTAACTCTGGCAACCATTTCTAGCACAGCTCTTACTCTTTGCACACATGTAGTATTTTGCATTACCACATATGCTGTTAAACAATTTACTCATTTATTTAGATTTTTACAGCACTTATCCCATGCTCCAAGTGCTTTTAGAATTATTTAAACATTCAGCGCAACACTTAACATTTAAATTTACAATTCAGTTAAGAATACTCAGGTTATGGTAGAACATCCAAATTTAAAACTAATTTACTCTACTGAAGCACCCTCACAGAAAACCCACAGGGAGTTAAAGCTCCATCCTATATGTTTGCCTGAAAACAAACTGAGGAAGAAAGGAAAGGCAAGCAAGGCTCTGTGCTACTGTAGTTCAAACCAATACAGACTCTGAGAGGGGAAAGGAACCATATTCCAGAATCAGAAACCCATCAAAAAAGTGCCGTGCCAGCTACTCTATTGCTTTAAAAGCCAGTTTCAGCCATTCCAATGGCTTACCACATCCCAAACTACTTCATTGTGAGTTATAAACCTGTGTCTGCTGAAGTTCACGTCAGCTCTTTCCTACAACACAAGGCCGTTTAGGGTTTATACCCACAGTCCCGCTACCATGGCTAAGCAAGTTACCAGAGAACAGTTGAACCCAGATAACTCTCTCTGAGTGCCCTTATAGCCCATCATAAATATGAGGTAATTCAATTTAGCCTGCAATGAAAATAGATTAAGCTAAGTCAAATCACCTTACATTTGTCAAAGGCGAGGAGGACACACGCGACTGTTTCTGCAGCCTAGCTGATGCATGGTAACCCGTTAAACTGCAGTAACTCAATTGCAGGCCTGAGCCCTACCTGCAGTCATTCAGAGGGGCTGAACTGCTTGATGTGAAGCACACCACTTTTCAGTAGGTTTTTTCTCACTAACCTTAACCCCAAGTGCCCATAGTATGAGCGCAAGTCCTGCCCCATGGTTTCAGTGAAGTCTGACTCAACCAGGTGTGGAAATGCCTGCAACAGATTGAACATTCTAATTAAACTTGAAGTTTTTATGTTGTCTCCCCTTATGATTGAAATGCACCCACTGCCAATTTAAGAAACTTTCATGGTCTGCAGGACTCCAAGAAATAAATGCAAAGCTTTTGAGACAGCACAGAATGTATTTAAAGTTGAACTGCAATTGCACTATTACAAGGACAAGAATTACAGGAATGGTGGGAAGAAAGGGAAAAACAGGACTAAGGGTTAAGATCTAGAAATTTAACATTTTCTGACTGATTCTATAGTATTTGTTGATATTTTCACAAGCTGGATGACTAGGAAAAGCATAGGTGTCTTGAGATCTGTATGCTCTAAGTCACAAAGAGCAGCAATATACATATATATACACCTACATCCTTATAAGCATTAAATATTTTCTGATTATTATTTCTTTTCCTAATTACTTCCATATCAAATTTCCTCAAAATTTCTTAAATACTCTTGATCCAATTTACAGAGTTTTTTATATCAGCCCTAATGCTCTAATATGAAATTTCTTCCACAGAGTTTGGAGACAAAATCCATCATAAAACAGCCCCTAGAAATCCTGGGACACTTCATACTCGGTCTTCACAATTTCTACGCTTTGGACCTTCTGCACACGTCTCTTCTTCTTTGATCATCTGCTATTTTTACCTTACAAACCTTGCTTTCCATTTTCCTTTTAAGTTGTTGCATCCCATACACAAGACTCTAACCACCTAAAGGGCTCCAGACTTGTTGTACAGATGTCATCCATGTCCATGGTGGCTTTACTGTTCATGCAGAAGTTCACCTTGCTCAGGAATGGAAATCTCACAAACTCTGGCAAATCTTAGCACTACAGTAGAACACAATGACAGGACAAGCAGAAAGGGCTTTAAACTGAAAAAACATAGATTAGATTAGACACTTTACTGTGAGACACTGGAACAGGTTGCCCAGAGAAGTCGTGGATGCCCCATCCCTGCCAGTGTTCTAGGTTAACTTGGATGAGCCTCTGAGGAACCTGAGATTAGTGGCAGATATCCCTGTCTGTTGGAGGGGTGTTGGAACAGGATGGTCTTTGAGGTTCTTGCAGCCCAAAGCATTCTATTCTTCTATTTATGTACAGTTAACAAATCCTGAGGGACCCTTTGGGGAGATAAAGGAAATGAAACCATCTGTACCAGTGAGCTTTTAGTGAGTTCAGCCTGAAGAGAGGATGAAATCCAAAGCCTCTCTCCAGAGACTGAAGCAGGGAGCAGTGTTTTTGCACCAGCTCAGCTCCCACCTCCTTTCACAAGGTCATCCTGTCTCTGAGGGGAAAGCAGGGACCAAGGTGCCCAATGGAGCCACTAGGATCAGCTCTTTCCAGGAAATGTCTTGATGCAGAGGCTCATGTGGCTGGCCTTCCCCTGACCCTTCCCCTCCCGACCAACCGTGCTCCACAATTAGATTTCATTAAAAAGACAAAACCCTCTTCCTCCTTCTCACCATAGGGGTCCTGAGGAGGGGGGAAGGAATAGAAACATCATCTACATGGAAAATAATTTCCTGCTTGCCAGTGTATCTGAAATTGATGCAGCCAACAACATTCCTTGTGAATGTTAAATTAATTTGGAAAGTCTTCATGTATTGTTCCTTACCATGAAAAGCACTCATCACTTCTCACTGGCTCTCTGCCCTGCCTAGGAACAGGGAGGGAAGTTTAACAGGCCGCAGCAAAAAATGTTCATGAGGCTGCAGCATGTGGCTTAGCATGAGAGCTGGGAAATTTCTATCCCCCAAAATATAGGGCAGCAATGACAGCTTGTCTCAAATGCAAAGAATTCAGAATTTATTAATGCTGCTTCACCAACTGTGAAAGGGAGATTGAATTGTCCTTAAAGGAAAATAAAGGTAAATAATTACGTTCTTTTGGCTTCACACTTACTTAAAGCCTGCTTAGAGGTTTGGTGCCTAAAAGCCCTCTGGACTAAAAACTGTATCGGTATGGAAAACAATATTATCAAAATGTCGAAAGAATCCAGAAATATTTTAAATACCTAATAAATCTTCAGATGAGTTTGAACTGTGCATGGGAAATTGTACTGGGTTTGCTTAAATGCTATAAGGAAGCAAGAAGGATCCAAATTAAATTCTGGAGAGCAGGTTTGTTTCTTTGTTCTTTTAAAAACCACTATATTGTCAAAATTTGATTCTATATTATATTTAATTTTCCATTGCTGTTTTACCTCACTCTAGATGCCTCCAAGTGTAGCCAGTTTCTCTTCCAGTGCCTCTCAACTATTAGGTCTATTTATATTTTTTGTTATTGAACTTGCTCACGCTTTCCACCTGCCTTATATTTCAGAGGATGAGGTTACATATTAAACCATTCTGTCTTTTACCTGTCGAGTAATTTTGACTTTTTTTTCTTTCCTTCTCAGAATGGATTTTCTTGTTATTAAATCCACATTCTGCATCAGCCTGCTAAGTTGAAGATTGACCTTTAATTTCATTTTGCTTTTAGGCTTGCATTTCCTTCCCTAAAAACTATTTATGGTATTTCATTTCTAATTAGAAGTAAGGCTGAGTAGCAAAAATCTCTAACCTTTCTAACATCCTGAGCATTTAGATCAAGAGGTTTGGGCAGCCACAGCCAGGCTGACCAGCTGTGGAAACTGCATCTGGACGCAGATTTCGGTTGCCTGAAGGTCACAACTTTAGGAACCAGCATTTCCATGAAATTCATTATTTAGAGAGAGCTCAGCTATTTTATTTTAAAGAGCTTATAGTACACTAACAAGAGGAGCACAAGTCTGGTTTTCCCAGCAATTACTCAATTCCCATGCAAGAGAGAAAGGTCTCCTAGTTCACCCACTTAGGAACTAGAGTATTGCCTCATAAAACAGACCAGAACTCCCCTGCTATTGCTCAACTCATTCGCTGGAGTTTAATTATGAGATATCATGAAAAGAAGCATTCTAAAAGCACATTTTTTAAAAATACCCTCAATAGCACTCATAAGAGACCAGATTAGAGACAAAACAAAATGGCTGATACAGCATTATCTCCTTTATGCCAGAGAATGTGGAGGTCTCCTTGTAGGTGAAGGATTGTGTTAGAAACCCAGAGGATTGGCAGAGATGCACTATCCCTCATCTTACCCCTCCAGATGATGTGTGCTGCCTAATCAATTCTGAAACACTAGTTAGAGTAGGAGGTAGATTCTCCTTCCTGACTCAAAATTTTCTCTACATCTGTTGAAATGTTACAGCACATATTAAAAGGTACATGTTTAAAACATTCAACATCCTAAATAATTTCTCACTCTTCCCTCCCCATTTTGTGCCCCCATACACATATGCCTGCTCCAGAGGCAGGACTAGATGGATTTGATGAATTTTCCAGCCTGTTTTGTAGATTATAATGTGGGGAGCTCTTTTACCAAACACGGGGTTTTCAATTACTGCTTTGCAAACAGTGCTTGTGCCCGTCGCAGAACAAAGAACAAAGCTGGAATGATTGCTTTTCATTCTTTCCATCTGAGACTTTTTAAGACTCATTTTCCCTCAGAGCTCTACCTGAAAATCAACTCCTCTTTTGCCAGAGACAGTGAAAAGTAAGTCGTAGTCCAAATGGCTCTCTGGCAGGCAGGGTAGGCTAAAGGCAGGAGTAAAGTCGTGTCTCCATTTGATAGTGAGAAGAAAGACACAGAACAATTAAATGGCTTGCCTAGGGGGCGACCAAGAAATAAACAACTTCCTCAAAGGCCCAGACTTTAAGGTTAAGCTTTATTTTCCATATTTGCCAACAAAAGCACAATAGAACTGACATATAGGTGGGAAGCTAGGAGAAGGGAATGCCTAATCTGAATAACCTAGTCCTAAAGACAAATTAGCAATGGTAGATAAAAAGGAAGCATGTTCCCCTGCTTTTCCTTTCCAGCTCCACGGTATGGATTTCCAAATTGGCTTTACTCATTCCAGGTGACCAGGAACGCTGGAAAACATGGATTTTAATAGCGCACACTATCAGGTATATAGATCAATCACAGGGACATAGAGAGACATATTGATGGCTCTGTAGATTAATAAACTGAAGGTTACTTGCCATTAGAGATGAGGGAAAGGCTACTTAGGCAGCCTTCCTAAGCAAAGGCACTTTAGCAGCCATATTGATTTCCTGCAAACACCTCAGCAGCAGCAACAATTTTGCTTCACCAGGGAGGGCCTGACCTTCAGCCCGAGGTTTGCCTTCCCAGAGCATCCTGTATAACCCCAAATGATGATACATGAGAACAGAAAGAAACAAGAAGTATCTTAACAGGCCCCAAGTGCCCAGAGGGTTTCAGAAAAGGGCTTCTCGCACGTACATTGCCGGCCTCTGCTTAAAATCAACAATTCAATATACTGCTTTTGCCTCAGCATGCAAGCACCCAGGTAAATCGCAGAGAAGCTAACCATTCTCAGGGCTCTGGAACGCCACTCAAATCTCTGGAAAAATCAGTACAGCAAGCAATGAACATCTCTATCCTTTCTTTCATAGTTAAATTGCAAGAAAATTATAGCAACAGTTTCACAAAATCATTAGTTTTAAAGAGGAAGACATTTTCCATTTCCTATGTTAGTAGACAACTAATCCTGGTTGTGGTTGTTGTTGTTATTATTATTATTAATATTTATGCATCATCATTTTTCTGTTTGCCCTTTGTAGTTTTGCTATCCCAGAAACTTTATTCCTTACCAGCTTCTGGAATAAACTTTAGCTAATGAGCTTTCTTTGGGTGTATCACGTGTCAGATGAAAGACTAGAGAGATGAATGTATCAGGTATGTCTGATCAAGTTAAAGAATACAGCAAAGAGGTAATGGAAAAGACATGTACCCGTGACTATCACATGCAAAATCCACACCTGATCACTCCTTCCCATTGGTAGCCCTGATCATGGAGAAAACCATGCTCACAGACAAACAGAGAGGATATTTGACATCATAGCTAACAGCTGAATGAAAATAAATGCAAACTAACCTGAAATCCTTTCTTCTAGTGGGTCTGTTCCATGAAGGTGAGGTGGACATTTTTAAGGATTATATTTTAAGCATTTTCAAAGGGAAAAATTGATCACTGCCATGTATACTTTCCATCCATGTTGGACTTCTATTGGATCATGTGTCCTAGGTAGATTTTTAAAGCAGATTGCTACAGACGTAAGATAGAGATTGAGATATGTGGGAGTCCAGGGTATTCCCCCTGGACATCCTGGCCAAAAGAAACCTGAACAGGAACCTGTACAGGGGGGTTTAAAACCTGTACAGGGGGGTCTGGAACTTGTACAGGGGGGTTGTAGACCCTGGCAT
>VZUI01090607.1:0-14934 GCA_013401135.1 Cettia cetti
CAGTGGACAGCAAGCTCAGTGTGAGTGAAGGTGTGGTGCTGTGGAAAGAAAGCCAATGGGATGCTGGGCTGCATCAAAGACATGACCAGCAGAGAGAAAAATTACTATCCCACTCTACTCAGCACTTGTCAGGCCAAACCGGGAACACTGTGTTCACTTTTTGTCCCCACTACACAAGAAAGACAGGAGGAAAGGTTGAGAGAACTGGGCTTGCTCAGCCTTGAGAAAAGGCAGCTTAGAGAACATCTTATCACCATTTAAAAGGTGTCTACAAAGAAGGCAGACTCCTTTTTTCCAAGGAGTCACATGGACAAAACAAAGGGTAACAGGTACATGTTACTTCTGGGGAAATTCCACATAGAAACAATGGGAAAGTTTTCCCTAATGAGAAATCAGACTTTGGAAAAAGTCTCCCCAGGGAAGTGGTACATTGGGCACTTTAGGTTCAGATGGACACGATGCCAGGCTATCTTGTCTAGACTGGGCTTTTGTGAAAATAGGTTGGACCAGGGGTCCCTTTCAATCTGGTATTCTATAACATAATTAGACTAATTTTCACCAGACAGTTACAATTCTAAAGAAAAAAAAAAATAAATTGAGCACTGATTTCCAAACAAACTACAGATACATATCTCTGTGGTTTCTAGATGACAATAACACATTTGAGCAACATGACTTTAGAGCAAGAGTCACATAAACCAAAACAACCAAGACAGAACAATTTCTGTAATACCCAGTAACAATATTTATCTTCTCTCCATCTGTAACTCCATCCTACCAGAAGTAAATAAAGTTAACCATTTTCATCTGTTAGAGATGCTTGAACTGTTTTGGTACCTATCAAAAGATGAACAAGCTTTGTTATATCAAAAAGACAACTTTATATATTCAGAACACTCCCATTTACCTTCATTCTTGGTTTCACTATCATCAGGGTTACTTTCACTATCTGCTTCATATCCTTCCTCTTCAGCAAAAAGTTTAAGATTACAGCACTGTGATTCTTCAGTTTCTTCAGAAATTTCTCCAGGTTGTGACACAGGCTCCTTCTCAGTGTAATGGGTCTGTACAATACAACCAAATAGACTGTCATTGGTCAGAAAAAAAAAATCTTTGGATTAGAAATGCAAATAATTTAGAACCATCCAAATGCCTATTTTCTCAAAGCCCATTGGGAAAAGAAACAAATTATTCATACATTTCCAAGAAACTTGAAATACATTAATACTTAATTCTTTTGTAAAAAAACGAATCTACAAAGAGCAATTTCTCTTACTAACTACCTAATTAACTAACTTACTAACTACTAAAGTTTTAGTAAGTAGCATTAAAACTGTTTCTAAATCACTATCACCATCAGCATGCACCTTGACATTCACCCACAGGTCAAGATACCTACAAGCCACTAAGGCCACTCAACATTCCCATTTGAAGCTCTTCCTTTAAGAGTTCATCACACTGTTGTGAGATGAAAGAGCAGAGAACATCAGGTTGACTGAGCTCACTACTTTTTGGGGTATGACTCATTTCTGAGCAGTAATTGTAGGGACTATATAAACAAACAGCATTCCACTTTCGTATGAGAAGCAGAGATTTCATCTTCAACTGTCACAATAATCAAACACATACAAACATTTCCTACCAAGTTTAATAAGACCCGGAGAACAAATCTGAGAAAGTCTTGCATTATTCAGAATTACACTGCTTAACTGGTGTTTCATACCTTTTCAATTTTTTCTTCAGAATGATCCAGATCAGCAGAAAAAGTGCCCAACGCAACATGAAGCAATGAATCAAACAGAGGCTTTGCCAAATCAGTTTCTATCACTTTTGACTGAGCAAGCTGCTCTCTTATTTCAAGTAAGATATCATCCACACAGGTATTCTGTGTTTTGGGAGAGAAAAACATTTTGATTCATGTTACTATTTCTAGCTAACAGAAATAGTCTAGGTCTTTCATTTAAGAGCTTCTCCTTCCACCTACACTAATTGACTTCTTGACTAAAACCACCGGAATTCATTCAGTCTCTTGAAATAAGGATTCATTCTATCTGACAAGACAGATTTCATTAGAACCTGCACACAAAAAATCTGGCAAAATGCTGTTATCTAAAATTTGTGAAAGCGCTGTTTCAAAAATAAACACTTTTGAAACTGTTTCACATACGCTGTGCATTCAAACCACACTACGTTACTAGCAGTTAACAAGGCAGAGGGTGACATGTCCAAGATCATGAAAACAGTGACTATTCAAGTCAGAACTCCAGTTTCCAGCTCTTTTCTGTACTTAATGCCTCTCCAATTTGCAACAAGTTGCCAAGTAATATTCAAGATAGTGATTAAAACATTAAAGAAAAGTGAAGGTATCTTCTTGTGAATTAACAATTTCTTGTGGAATACTGAATTAGTCCACCTCTAAGGCTTAAGGAATAACTTTTTCAGGTGTCCTTTCAGTATCTGTGCCCTTCAGTAATCCTTTCTCAAGCACCATGCTCTGCTCAGAACTGTCCTCAAATGTGAGTCACTTTTGGACACTTTTTTGTCACTAGGTGACATCTTGCCTACACAGCTTTCCCGCAACATCCCTTTCACACGCATTCTCCACTGAATACACTTTCTAAAAGAGTACTACTCAAGCAGACCACTACTCTGACTACTACTACTAAGCTCATTATTTGGCTGTACACTTTCAGTACTACACAAAATATGGTACCATGAAAACTGCATGAAGTGTTTACTTCCCTGGAAGAACTTCTGAGTAAATTACTGTTAAAATAATATTGGATGAAACAAATACAAGCAAAGGAAGCCAGGGAAAGTTGCACAATACCTGGTGAAACATCTCCACTTCTGTCTTCTGCTGCATGGTGCTTGCACTGTGTAGACATATGGTCAGCAGAGCTTCTAGAAGTCTGATTCCTTGAAGTGCCCACTCAGTCTCTTCTCTTGCAGAAGTTCTTATCCCTTCAAGATTGGCAACTGAAGTGACCAAAGCAGGTTCCATACTCACAGGGCTGTCACAGGAGACAGAGTCAGGCACCAGCTGCTCAGCACCAGCAGGACTGCCAGAACTATCAAGCTCCAATTGCATCACCTCTCTGCTTTTAGTCAGCTGAACAGAGTCATCCTTGTTGAGAAGCTCAGTTCGGGGACTCCCATGTGAACTTCTGCTGCTTTCACTCAGTACTCTCTCCCTCTTTCCTTGCTCCTTTTCCTTATTTTTTGCAAGTTTCTGAATTATCAGGATTAGTAATCTCTGGCATGCTTCAAAGCCTCCAAGTCTGTGGAACTGTCTCTGGAAAACTGAACTATACAAATAGATGCAACGACACATGGACCAAATATCTGCAGCCCTATGAATATGTTCCAGAGAGGGCAAAGTAAGGCTTTCCAGGGACAGATAGGGCAATTTGTGGCCTAATGGCTCACTAGCTGTACTATCATATCCCGATGTATCTTCACACTCATTAGCTGAGTCCAGATCACCATCTGCTTCTTTACTTATACATAAAAAAGCAACACAGAGGAACAGGTTTATTGTGTTGACGTGAATGTCTTGGCTCACAAACTTTTTCTTTTTTGGGTAAGCCTCTTTCAAGCCAGCATAAAACTTGCTGAGGCTTTGGGGAACTTCTGAAACAGTATGCTGGCTACTCAGAGAAGTGGGCAAGTCAGACATAGACTCCTTTTGCTCACTGCTTAGGCCTTCCAGTTCTGGTGTTACTTGGTCTTCCTGTTGATCATCAAGGCAGAGTATCAAAGTCTCTAACACCTTCAGAGAATGGCTTCTTAATGTATCTAAGTAATTTAACTCAATCATTTGATTCACTCCATTACAACTCAGAAACAAGTCTCTAATTACTCTGCAAGAGAAAGCACAAGGAAGTTACCTTATAAATCAGCCAAAAACTCATGTAAGTCAGCAATTGCTATAAATTACTGTAAATTAAAGAGAAGAGGAGCACTCCAAGATCCTATCTCAGCATCATCCAGTTGTTAGTGGAAAATTCAACTTTTTCGTGAGACATAATGTAGGAAATACCATCCTCTAAAATGCAGACCACAAAAATATACAATGTTCAAGACACTGAAGGTGGCTAATTAACTTCATTTATGATATTTGTTCTATATGTCTATATCATATATGTCCCTGCTCCAATTTTTTATTAGCAATTGAAGCTAGTAAGTGTCTTTATTTCTCTGTTCAGTGATTTCACCAGAAAGCAGAGATTCCTTCTCAAATAAACTTGATGCTATATTCCTAGCTGTCTACTAGTCACACAGATGATCAATTTCAGATAAATTCAGGAATACCTTTCAAGTGTAAGTTTTCATGCAATTGTTATGCCAGCATGTTCAATACAAAAAAGAACTTTCCATATATTTGCTTCCAAGTCTGTTTTTCCTTTTTCTACTCTCCAAGTATTAAGTTAAGTACATACAAAATTTTGGGTAAGGACTAGTAGGTTTTTTAGCATACTATGTTTGCTTGTAGATATCCACCTTACTTAGCTCCCATCTCCTTCCCACAGGATCAGATTTACTCTAACCAAGTTACTCTAGAATCAAATGGATCATTTACTTATTTATTCCCACCTTTAAACCAGTAAAAAATAGGACATTTAAAACTTTTTTCTTCATCTAAGCTTTATTTCTCTTGCCTCTTTGACACTAAGTACACTTTCAAAAATTAATAGCTTCTGATAAAGTTTAGGTTAGGATAGAAGTTAAAACTGTATTAGATAATCCCTTTACATAAACTGGAGTAGTCTACTCTTTGTCTTGGATAACCCCACTAAAGTCACTTCAAGACTCCAAGAGAAATAAAATCAATCTTTCCTGGACAAAAGCACACATTCATATTCTGAAAAAAGTTCCATGTATTCATTAAACAATTATTTAATCAATTTAACAAGAAATAAAAAGTATCCATTTTTTGCCTTGGGAGAATGTTTGTGCCTTTTTTGGCTTGTTTTGGTTTCTGTTCTTAAACTACGTCTTTGGGTAGTAGGAATTTGGAAGTTAGAAAACAGTTATTTCAGGAAAAGTAAACATCAAGTCTTATTTTTGAAAGGTGGTTTCTATAGTGACCATTTTAGAAGGAAAAAGGAAACAGATCATAAAACTATATATTCTAATTCCCACAGAAAAATGACATATCAATCTGTTTAACATTCCTGATTAATTTTAGAACAAGGAATGAAGAGGCAGAGAGCATGTCACACTGGACAAAGATTTTATTTGTTGCTACAGTTTGGCTTGTTAAAGAACATAACTTAAGAGTAGAGAGCCCTCACTTCCTTTGGTTTATTAATCTAGGCTTGTATCCCATTATTCAAGCATTTCTCTTGTTGCCACCTGCAATAGTCAAACACTGTCTAGAGTCCAAATAAAACTTAAATTCTGATCAGTAACAAATATACAAAGCTCTCTACCTAGTTAGCTAGTTTTCCAATAATAAACAGAAAATCAACCAACCTGGATTTTAGCAACACAGGGAGCATCTGCAAATAAACCTGAAGCACTTCAGAAGGCAAATCCTGGCTATGGTAACTGCACATGAGTTTATCAGCTGTACTTAGTCCAAGCTGCTGTTGAGCATGGCAAGCTAGCTCAACTCCTCTCTGAAGCACAGGATTATAGATACAGTTATAGAGTTTCCATTGGACCACTGCATTCCCCTTTTGCATTAAGTGGCAAATATGGCTCGCGATCTGTGCGCCACGTACTTTGTCTTCTTCAAAAATGATGTCCTGATAAGCCTCCAGAGCATGCCATCTCAACAACATGTCTTCAGATCCAGTGCTAGGCAGAATTCCCTGAACTCTGCAAGAGGAACTAGATGTGGGACTGGCATCACTGGAGCTGCCCTGCAAGGCATCTTCCAGCTGAGCGAGCTGATCACAGTCAACAGTACATATATTGCATGATGCTTGTATAATTTTTGGAGAGACTTCTGCTCCACCCAGTTGATCCAATATAAATTTGTTAAGGATGTTCAGCATGTGCTGTTGAAAATTTTTTAATATTGGCAACTTGGAAGCACGGAGCAATGGGGCAATCACAGACTTTGGGTCCATACAACAACATATTCCTACATTATGTACACCCGAGAGAATCTCAGCACAGGTACTGCTCAAAGAAACTTGCTGCAACAAGTGCAAACACTGGTGTGCACAAACAGCAATGCAACAGCATCTCTCAGGATAATCAACTTCTCCATCAGCAGTTTCAAAAGGGTTTTTGGAAGCTTGATTTTTAAAGGCAGATACAGGGAGCCCAGAGAGATCTCTGTGGTGATTCATGAAGTGAGAGTACTCACACCGTCTGTGCCGCTTTCTTGTACACATTGATTGATGGAGCTGCTCTGATTTCACTTTTTTGACAGTGCTGATTATTTTCATGATGCTGTTGATCAGGGCTTTCAGGTGCTCTGAGGCTTCCCCAGGTACTCCCTCATTCTTCATACACAGCCATTCCATTTGAAGCACCGTTACTTCAAACAGCTTAAATCCCTGCTGCTGTATGAACTCATGAACCAGATCGATAGCTTGGCTAAAGTAGAATGGATTGGAGGCTGCACTTTGTAGGCAGCAGATCAAAATCTGCAAGACCCCTTCTATAACCTCAGGCAGAAGCAAGGCTCTGTGACGATATCTAGAAAATATATAATCATCCTGAACCAGCTGCTGTAGTGTTTTCTTGTATCCTGGAGCAAAAGGACCAGGTTGCTTTTCCAAGCAAATTCTGATTTTTAACGCTGCTTTAAGTAAGTCTGTTAAATTTCTTCGTAAATTGTCAGGCATTGTTTCTGTATTGCTAATGTCTAGAGACATAAGATGCAGCACTGTTCGAAAGAGCATCCTTTGGATCAGAGCCACAGGTTCTTCTGTCCACCCTGCAGAAACGACTTCATTTTCTGTGTTACTACTTACATTGCAGGAGTCTCCAAAACCTGATAGGAACTCTGTCAATGTGGGCACAACACTCGCTGAAAGAGCAGAGCTGTGATTTAAAGTAATATCAAATTTGCACACTTTCTCTAGGAGAGACAGTAAGACATGGCATAAGTCAAAAGGAGAGTTATCCATGTTGCTCTCAGAAGTTCCTGCAGCTGGCTTATCCAAAATCTCGCGTGCTGGAACAACTTTGCTGTCTAGATTAGGGTCAAAGGTATTAGAACCCGGTACCACTTCAGGAGGTCGGCAATCACTTCTACCTCCAGAGTAGCTGTCCCTAACAGAAGAGGTTAAAAAGGGCTGCAGTAACTGGGAGCGCCTGTGTTTTGTTATTACAGCAGTCTTTTCATCAGAATTGCCTTCGGAGTCTGAGGTGGACAGCTGGGACCGCCTTGCATCTCGCACGGAGTAGCGGTGGGTGGTTTTGCGCAGGCGGCCGCTTTTCCGAGACCGCAGACTGAGTTTTGCACAAGTCTGAAGAGATGAAGGAGCGCTTCCACCTAAGTTTAGTTTTTCCTGAGTAGATTTCATGGAACTTGTATTATTCTCTTTGGTCAGGCATATGTCTACTGTAAAGGGTATATTAAAATCTGTTGAAACAAAGATAACAAAAGCCCATTAAGGGAACAGAATATGTAAAGCATTTTTGCTGATTTTATAGTTAAATACTTCCAGACTTAAAATACACAGCAAATTTGTGTCTTAATAGGTCATGGTTTTGCACTCACCTGTATTGGACATTTTCAGTATAGAACAGGCAGTAACAACTCATACTGGCTATTTTTAAAGCCTAGACAAATGATTTCATTTTCTATTTAGGGTTAAACAAAAGTGTGCTAAAAAGTTTCATAAAACTTTTTGTTGGCACAACTACTCTCAAAAAACCATTCTTAAAAAGACATTGTCAGGGTAGGCAAAAGAACTTTTTGGTAAGCAAACTAAAGGGAGGAAGAAAGGTCTTTTTAACTTGATGCTCCATTGTCACTTTTTGCTACTCAGCTGCTACAGGAACGTGGTGGGTTAGCTCACAGCCCTCATAGCATGTATGAGGACATTGTCAGTGTCAAAATAAATTTCTCTACTTATTACCAGTGCAAATTCTCAAGTATACAGACCTCAGCCCTTTTACTTCAGCATTAATTATTCCAAATACAAGCAGTTGAAAGAAAAGTAGGGGATTTAAAAATAGTCAGGGACAAAAAGGAAGACAGAAATAATGTTTAGGGTCCTGAATATTCCTACAAAAGCCAAGACAACCCCCCCAACTTTCAAGTATGCAGTATAAAATTTAAATCTGATTCAATGGGCAAGAACATTTTGAAGAATAAAACAAATACTACTGCTTCATTTGTATCAGTAAACTCTGATTAAACTATCAAAAAAGCAAGCAGAAAAACTCTGAATGTGCTTGGATTAAGTTCATTGTTATTTTTAAGTAGTGACAGAACTGCAGCTGGATGTTTTGGCCAATAAAATAGCTACCATAAAACAACTGCAAGTATCCTCCACCCCATAAATTCAGTATTTAGAAAAATGTCCTAGTTAAAAACAGCAGCCCCCATCCCCACAAAGCCCCAGAAGCCCACATGATAGCTATAAACATTATTCAAGCTGAAAGAAAAGATGCTTCCACGTGAAAACACAACTGTGCCATGCTGTTTCAAAAGTCATAGTTGTGATACTTAAGGAAGAAGCATCATCTGCACTAAAGGCAGGAAATTATTCAGAAGTACTGTACCAAACAATGGATATTACCTGCACAGAACAAAAAAAGCTGCCTAATACAGGGGAACTTAGTTCAGTCCAAGAAAAAACCCAACTACTTAATGCACAACTGCATACATCATGCTTACTCTTTCAATACTAAGAGAGGGTAATTCATAGAAGTAAAAGCCGTGCATTATGTATAAACCACAACATCTTGAAACCTATTTACACAACAGCCTCTTTAACCCTGGAAAAGCCACTAAGCTGTCACAGAATAACAAAACATTTCTTTAATTCTATCTTGCTTATAGGAGCATGAAAGAATGATGCAACTGAGCAAGCAGGAAAGCTTATTATATAAAAGTTCTATGAAACTGGCCCTTTAAAGACTCCTAGTCTACAAACATTAACAAAAGCTTTCAATTTGGAGGAGTTTCAAATAGCAAAAGAAACCCCTGGAAGTGCTTCAGGTATGAATCCTTAGAAACTCAGTCAGGTTATTTCATTTACTCCATTCTCTTTGTTTTATCCTCTAGAAGGGAAACGAATGCATCAGACAAATGTAAGAGCCTGAAATCAAACAAAAATATCTGACTCACATCATGGTCATATCCTTGTTCAGTTTTTACACAGCAACAAAAGCACTGCCTTTCACACTGACCAAAAGCCTTTACCTACTCTCCACAATTTTTTGGCATTTTTAAAATTTAAATACTCTGCAGAAGTCACATCATCTTTCCATATCAGAAGATATGAACTACAATGAGCTACTCTTTAGCACAGAGTCCTAGGCTCTGTGGTAAAACACAAATCACCTCTTTTATGTGCTTTATACTGGGAATGACAAAACATACCTATTGCTTTTTCTTCCTGGACAGGGATTTTCCACACCAATGGCAGAAGGGACAGGAGGAGGGTCAGAAGTTCTTCTCGACATGTCAGTTCCTATGTTAGGAACAAAAAACCCAAAGATCTGGTACTTTTAAAAAATAGATTAATAACCTTCTTTATTTTACCAAGCTATTAAGCATTCGGTTCCCTATGCCTTTCTGCTGCTTTAAGCACTGACAAAATGACCCTGCTGCAAAAGTGCTATAATCATTAACTAAAATCAATCAGAAAGCATCCAAGATATTTATTATACCTCTGCAACTGTTTCTATACAAATCCCTCCTAATCCCCCTTGTAGAAAGGTTATATTGAAAAAGAAAACCAGAAAAGTCAAAAGCACAAAACTTAGTGATTTAAAAAAGTCAATACAAAGCCCCAGACAAGTCCAAAACTTTGTTCCAAAAATGTAACAGCAAAAAAATCAAAACCACAGAATAACCACTGAAAAACCCTCACTCTTACTGGGATTCCAACACATACTAAGAACTTCAGTGCAGGTAAAAACAATAGAAAGCACAGAATTTAAACACAATTCTTTCATGGCATGCTTTGCAGCACTATCAGAATGGTTTCAGTCCTAAGGATCAATAAATTTAAAATACAAAAAGCTGACTCAAGCATTTTAGCACTTTACATGATTCTGGGACATGCAACAGAAGTCTCTTTCCAGCCAGCTACTGCACCTGAGCTTCACACATGCCTTAATCAAATATGAGCTGGCAAACAGGTCCATGATTATCTAGTTTTCCATTTTATGCTCCTGCTGAAGGACAAAATGCAACTATAACATATATTTTTGAATTTCTACTCTTCCCAATTAACTCACAGACTCTCCATAAAAAGGAAAGAAAAGCATCAAGAACAACACGAGCCAGACAAATCCAAGCAGTCAAAGCTCAATACAAAAATTATAACCACTTCAGAAAAGCAACTACCTGATCAATTATTGAGTTCAGGGTAGTAAGCAAAATAAACCCACGGCCTTGAACTAAGTATTGTCCCAGTGCTGCCATATGAGTTTCTTCTTCTTCATCTTCCTTGGCTTCTGTCCTCTGTACCACTGCATTGCACAGTCTGTTGACATCAGTCAAGAATTCCCGTGCCAGTGAGTTGCTGGCACTGCTCATGTCTGAGCTGTAAGTAGAGGAAAGGACAGAAATTAACTCCATCAGAAAACACATTCCTTACAGGCAGAAGACTGAGGGAAAATAGGGAGTGTTTCAGCCCTGTATCTCACCTCCTCCAAAAGACAGTGTCTGTTGAACTGAGGACTCTACATACACATGCAGAATAAGAGGGAAAGGAGAAACTTAAGAGAATTTTGGTGAAACTTAAGCTAACAGTCCAGGACCCCAAACACTGAATTCATAAATCTAACAAGTAAAAGCCTGCAACAGAGCATTCCCTCCCACTGCATAAATGAAAGAAAGTTAATGACATTGTTCCAACTTTGCTTTGTAAACTCTATGTAAGCTTCAACACTTGCCTGCTACTAAAAGGTATTTGACCTGAAGCATAAGGGCAGAACCACTTATATAGCACTTAAACAACATTGTACAGAAAACATATTTTTTAATAGTTTATTTGAACAATACCATGTTGTGTATTCCAACAGTATGCAGATTGTTTCAAGGGGAAAAGAAAAAATTACTGAGTTCAGATAATTTTGGGAGCTGCAAAAGTACCATGCTTTAGATTTACAACTAAGCCAGACAGTGTTTTCCTTCTGGGTAGTAGTCACTACTAGTGTGTGCTTAATTCAAGAGATAATTCTGCCATTGTTCAGGAGGAAATACCAAAAATATTGGTTCTGCTTCCCAGACTGATTAATTTTGCTTTGGATGCTCAGCACTAGTACATGGAGAAACATTAAACTCAAGACAAGAAATGCAAGACTCAGCTGTAGAAAACTCTCAAGAGAATCACAGAAGACAGCAAAACAAAAACAATAATCAGCGATGGCAGCTATGGAAACAAGATCATTTAATCCACATAAACCTCACTTAACGACTGCTACAGCACATTTAACTCCTATTTCTGTATAAACAGCTGAAGTA
Organism: Cettia cetti; assembly: GCA_013401135.1. NCBI lineage: Eukaryota > Metazoa > Chordata > Aves > Passeriformes > Sylviidae > Cettia > Cettia cetti. The sequence continues at coordinate 11,615 of VZUI01090607.1, forward strand.
AAAACTTCAAAAGTCAAATACTTCCATCATATCCAAGCACAGAATGTGCAAAAAAAAAAGCCAAATAACTTTCAATGTAACATTTAAATATAACAGATGGATTAATATATATTTATTAGGTTTAAAAAAATTGTAAGTAAAATCACGTTTGTTTGCACTAATGGTACAGAAAGCTCCTTCTAGTAGCCAAACTGCAAACACTTACACATATAATGACATTCACTGTAGAAATAGCAAAAAATTTCTTACCAGAATCACTTTGCCAGCTTAACACATTTATCTCCTATCTGGAAGAACAAGCAAATATATTCTGGAAATATCACTCCTGGTTCACCTGTTTTTAGAAACAGAAAAACATCATGGTTAATATGATTTTTTTAAAGTTATTTTATGATAGCTACTTGAAATTTAGGAAGAGGCCTTGAGGGGTTTCTTGAGCTTTACAGCCTTGGTTTTCACTTTTAGCTTAAGGTTGTGCACAACCAAAATCCTATTACAGAGAAAATAATTGGCATACATGAGATAAGTTAACATAGTAAAATCCATTAGTTTGTAAAATGCAAAATGAGCTAGGTACACAAATTTAAGTAATTCCCTCTAGAAACAGTATGAGGTTTCAGTGATCACTACCTGCATATATAATATTTGAACAACTTGCAGTTCCAGGTACAAGTGAGGGATAGGAGAACTGCATTATGCAGTCATTGACGTAAATGCATCTCAAATCTGTCCTAGTCTGTCCTGACAGAACACCAATTGTCTATTACACTAAGCACTAGGGAAGATGTAGTTAATAGAAACTGAAAATTTGTCAGTGGGAAACTCATCAATTGGAAATTTATCACTGGGAATGCAAAGGGTATTAACCAAGAAAAGCCTCAAAAACATTAAACTACTGAAGGTCTCTAGGTGAGCACTCAAAAGACATCGATTACATCCACAGTTAACTGTGAGAAAAAAACAAAACACCACAGATGGGGACAGGGAAAAAAAGGAAAGAAACACTGAATTAATTTAGTATTTTCAGATGGGAAGTAAATAACAATTTCAGCTTAAAGTTATGATGAGCATGGACATTACATGACAGACTTCCTCAAGGAAAGGGAAAAACATAGGTTACCCAGGCAAGTACCAAATAATTGGTTTCCCTTTTACCACTAGGAAACATGTTTCATCCACACCCTTAAAAAAACTAACTCACCCATTGAGACAATAGTCACAATTTATTGAAATAAACTTTAAGCAGCTGGTGGTTTTGCAGTTGCTCCAGACTAGTAGACACAAAGATAAACTATTCATCATGTTTTTGTGTCCTTCCACCTGAAGCTTCAGCCTCCAGGTTTCCTGCACTGCTTGCCTGGTTACATGGATTCAACTTACATTGCCATATCCTATCAAAAGGGTGGATTGCCAATATCAGTAGCAAGATAAAGTATAATTTTGTTGCCATTAACACAAAAAATACATTAGGCTTATATTCTTAATACAATAATTTAATATAGAATGGGTAGGGGATTAAGATATATAACATATAATATTATATTTTATTATATATTTTCTGCACTGATTCTACAGTGCAGAAAAAAAATTGCAAAGAGATACTATGCTGCATAATGGGGAACTTCTTTTAGGATTTGTTTCAACAAGAGCTAGCTAGTTCTGAGTTGTACCTATTTCTTTTTCTGCAGTGAAGTTTTGAAACAGACTGACAGCACAAACATATCTTTGGAAACAGTTGGTGATACAACCTAACTACACTGTGTAGGAGAGCAGAAAGAAACCTACTAGAACATTGTACACGGTGCCAATGAGACACTAACAGCTCTACAGTTCTGAAATACATTGCGTCAGGGCTGCAGATAGTCAACTCAAAAAAAAAAAGCCATTCCATTTGCTAAAAGAATATGACTATCATATTTCATAAAAATCACCTCTACTACATAGTATTTATTTATAAAAAGAAGCTAAAAAAAATCACTTAACTGTGAATAATCTGATATTCTCCCGCCCCTTTCATGCCCATCTTTGCATCATGCTCATAATTCAACCTGTATCATGTGTGCCCTCTGGCCCTTTTCTGCATCACCAGCAAGGGAGTTATTTCCTATTTACTGTTCCGGTAGAAATTGAGTTCTTCTAAAAATTGTATTTTCTCTGAACTTCTTTCCATTTTTATGAAGCTGCTAATCAACCGAGCATCTTAAAGTGTAAGACCGTCTTATACTTCAGTGGACTTTGAAAGAAAATATCAAAATTGTCCTTAAAAGGATGGGACACAAAAGTAAGATCAATTTAGTCATCTTGAATACTGAATCACTGATATGCTAAATTTGCATTGTGCTAATGATTAGATGTTATCTCTAGCAACAGTAGAAATAGTGGAAAGAAGAAAACGCAACAAAAGCACAGAGTCAGAACGAGTACTCTGTATACTAGAGTGAACTGGGCCTTCTCCTTAGTTATGTTTTCAGCAATACATTGCCCAGAAAGGCTGGAATGTCCAGTAAACAGCAGCACCATAATAAAGTACAGTACTAAGTCAAAAGTTCATAATACTAATTTATTACTTTCAGAAACTGTTGCCCAAGAACTGCAGCAGAAGTAAAATATCTAGATAACATACTGCTACATGAAGATGTTAATTTATTTACCTTCTCTAGTTTTCTGTTTCAGGTAAGAGATAAATATTGACCAGGGATGGCAATATGTATATAAGTCCTTTTATGTATAGACTGCAATGAAGTTACTTTTTCAGTAGCTATTAAAATTAATGCTTTGAAAAAAACCCCCTCAGTTTCTACAAGATACTGTGCAATCAAGTTTTTTCTGGCCTCCAGTCCAAAACTTGCAGCCTTTACACCCATTCTGTAGAATAAACAATCAAGTCACCTCTTGTATATATACAAGCACTACATTTAGTTTATACAGTATTCATTTCAATTAGCAAATGCTTATCCCAGCCTCATTGTTTGTACTTAATGTTTATGCTCTGGAGAGCATTTTCAAGGATTTTAACATTAATATATCAATCATTATTTAATCAGATTTAGTCTAGGGTTCAACTTTCAGTTTAAGCTCAAGCTTCTATTAGCAGAGGACACATACATAATGAAGGGCATCAACATGTCATTAACATGAAGATACTCCACAAGAGGCTTCTGCTATTGCAGCAAAGATTGTCAGGGTTATTGAAGAAACCAAGTTCAGCTTGTTAGTGGCAGACAGCAATTTTGATTGTCTGGGTAAAGAAATTCACTAACAACTGGACTAAGAATGAAACCCTCTGTGCAAACTGGGGCGGGGGGGGGGGGGGGGGGGGG